>CAJVPT010005576.1:0-12028 GCA_910592055.1 Acaulospora colombiana | reverse complement strand
AAGAGAAATCTAAGAAGATCAATAGATCTTCTTTTCCAATATACGAATTAGATTAATCCAAGTTATTCTCCCTAATAACAAGCCATTCTATGGGTTGAAATAATTAGAATTTTACAATATGGAGATACTGAAAGTAGAAAGGAATAGACAATATGTCCTTAACCAATGAAACCCTTGAAAAGTAATCAGCTTATGGAATCAAAGTGGTAGGAATAACATAAAATTTTAACTCTTATAGATAATTTTTATTATACTTGTATTAAGCCATGACTTGAAATTTTAATAAAACAAGGTTGAGTTGCAGCTTCAAAAAATGTGTTGATATACAATGAGAAAATGGAAATATCAAAACTTTTCAAAAAGATATTGTTCAATGTATTGATGCATTTGTTGAAGAGGAGAAGAAGAAAGAGATTTTTGTTGGCTATTTGATGAATCTATTCCAATAATTCTTTTTCTTAAATACTTCTGATATAGGAGATTTGCTTATCCTGTATTCACCTGCATACATATCAAGTGACTTATGGTGAACCTCAGGTTCTTATAGAGCTAAGAAAATGCATTTAGATATGTGAGGTAACCAATAGAAGCTTGTTTATTTCTTTTATTAATATAAGTTCTATCTATTCAATTATAGTATGAGAAAATTTGTGATACTCAAAATTCAAGATCAAACTGAGGTAGGCAAAATTCTTCAGAAAAAACTGAAAATAAGCATTATGAGAAGCTAACAAATAATAAGAGAATGGAAAAGTTGTCTCTCATTATCAACACACTTCTGTATTGTTTCTCTATAGTATGAAATAATAGCATATTAGTTCTTCTTTCTTTCAGAACTTTCTTGTCCTTGATAAAAAAGGTGTTGCTTGGCTTTCTGGTTATTAGTAGTCAAGTTTTTGTTTGAAGAGAAATATTAACAAGAAGAAAGAGAAGTAGTGATGACTCTTAAAGTTTTTTCAAGTTGGTTTAAAGAAAGTATTAAAACCTTATTAATATAGAAGTATGGAAACTTCATGTAAATGTCTTTTTTGTATATAGTTAGAGAATCAGTAAAAAGAGTTTTTTTGATAAACAATAATAGAATAAATTATATTTGAATATTATATAATTTAACAAGTTATATACTACTTTGATTTGATAATCAAAATATAAGAAATATTGCAGAAAATAATTATATTATATTTTTAATAACTCTATATAATAAAGACTTTTTTATAAAAACAAAATTATTAAATCTTTTATATAGATATAAAAATAAATTAATATAAAAAAATATTCTTTAATATTATAGCAAGTTTTTTATAAAAGCTTAAATTATAAGTTTGAGATATTACTAAAATCCATGTTTCAAAAATAACCTAATTAAAAACCAAACAAATAAAAATTTAAAAAATTATTATATAATATAACTTTTAATAAGTTAGTAATGGAAAAAAAAATAACTCTATTTAAAAAAAAATTATAAATATAGTCTTGAATTTATTAATTATAAAGAAATTTTCAATTAAAATAACTTTTTAATAAGACAAAAATATCAAAGGAAATAAGTAAGCTATAGGATTTTAACTTAATTATAGAAAAATATAATATTACTTATTATTCAAATTACTAGATTATAAACTATTATATTTAATACATTTTCAATAACTATAATAATTTTTGAAAAAAATATTTATAATATAATATAAGATCTCAAGTTTATATATTAAAGGTCAAAAGTCAAAAAAAAAGAAACACTGTAAAAATTACTCTAAAACAAAGATATAATAATTTAAAAATCCATTAGAGAAAAATAGTTGACTTACTAATAAATCAAGTTAAAAATAAAATAGTATTTGATAAAATCAAGATCAAATAAAATAATATTGAATTTATTATATTAGAAATAACTTTTTAATAATAGATAAGTTGGTATATGAAAGTTACAACATTCTATAAATATCTAATATCTAACAATGAAAATATATTATATTATAAAAAATTTTTTTTCTCTGTTAAGTTAGTTATGTATATTTTATTAAACATTTGTAGGCTATATATATTAAATGAAATACCAAAGCTAATTCTCTAACTAATTCACTTATTTTAATTATATTATCTCTTTAAATGTAATTTCGAAAGTGATTTTTTACTCTATTAGAAGTTCAGGTGAAGACCCTTTCAACTTCTAATATCATTGCCTGCAAATCACTACTACAGATCACTCTTTTGAGCTCTGACAGAAATCAAAACTCCAATCACTTTATATCATACTTCATATCATTTAATAGAATTTCTTCCAACTTCCTGTCTTTGATTCTTTTTTCTTCATATATTAACTTTTTACTAGATTGACTTTCTGTACTCTTGTTTTTTTTTTCCTGATTTCATAGATATACTGATTTTTTAGTCTTGTCATATTTGTGAATTCCTGATATCTGTTTTTACTCAATCACCTTTTCACATCTTATATTCCATATTTTTTTTCAGAAGTGATTATATACTATTTTCTATATTTTCATTATCTATCTTTTTGCCTTTTCAATTCTCTTATTATAATACTTCAAATCAACTATTTTACAAATAAATCTTTCTTTATTAGTCACATACAGAAATTGAGTGTATCCTGACTGATTTCTGAGATTTTTTTCATCAGTTTTATTATCTGTTTATCAATTTCTCCTATTTTTATCCTATTATTTATTATTAAGTTTAACTCTTTCTCTTCAGATTTTTTTTTCCTTTATTTTGAGAGCTTTTTGAATCCTTTGATAACTCTTTTTATTTCTTTTTGTCATGCCTCACTCCACTGAATCTTGTAAGTTGGGTATTCTAGCAAGTGTTTTATTGTTTTCTCTTCCTGGTCACATATAATACATTTCACTTGCTTATACAGATCCAATTTTCTTAAGACCAGTTTAGTTAATATTGATAGCTTATCATTGATCAATTTAATAAGAAAACTTTTGTTTTGTGAGCTCTTAAAAGAGATGTTCCATATATATTTATTTTTTAAATTGTTTTTATACTAAGTCCTATATGTATTTGTTTTGATTTTGAATTTGTTGGTTCTATCCTTTTTCAGTTCTATCTTGAGTTGTCTATTGGTAGGCTATTACTTTATTGTTTGTTTTTTTAATAGCTTATCTTATAGAGATATCTAGTACTATATCTTGCCATTTAATTTCCATGATAATCTTGAATAAGACTAAGTTTTTTTATTTTATTGCTAGAAACCTTAGTACTTTTTTGGCAAGAGCATCTACTTCTTTATTATACTGAATATTAGAATGTGTCTTAACTTTGATAAGCTTGAGATTCAAATTCTTTTTCTTTATAAGATCCAATATACATGCCTATAAAAACCAGTTTTATTCTTTTAACTATCTTTTATGAATCATTCTAGATCCTCTTTTTCTATAATTTTCTATTTTGAGATGCAAGCTTGACTATCTATAAAAATCTTGATTTTGTTGTCTATTGGAACTACTAGTAGTATAATTACCATCACTACTAATTCTGCTCTAATAGATAAAGATCAATTATTTACTCTAATTTGAAACTTGCTTTCTCTTTTTGCCTTTTCTATCTATATACAAGCTGTTTCCATTTTTATGTTTGTACTTTTGTGATTTATAAGAGACCCATCGAAATAAAGATCATTGGTTCTTTTCTTTTTTTTGTTATATTTAAGTATTTTGATCAGATGAGATTGATAGGTGCCTTCTTTAATATGATCTTTGATAATGTTTACTTCCCAATCCTCTATTTCAACCTGTAATATTCTTTTATTTTGGGTAGTTACTTGATCACAGTATATTGTTTTATATATTGTTCCTTCCAATGCTTCTTTGAGACTTGAAATTTCTAATAATTGAGCTCTTCTGGTGGATTTTTTTGTATTGAAATAAGAAACTATATATATATTTTTTATACTTGGTTTAATTATACATCATTTTTCTATCTTTATACCTTCTATACAATCTTGATACTGGGCTAGTTTTGATTCTTGATTTTTATCTAGGCTAATACATTCGAAATATTCTATTTTAAGCTGTCTTTTGATATTGTCTAAAATCAATTTTTTCAAATTATTTGTTGCTACTGAAATTTGCTTCTTATAACCATCTAGAGTTTTTGTTGTTTGTCAAAGTTGAAGTTGAGAGTAGGATGTTTTGGACTCTATTTTATTTATTTTTTTTTTCCAGGATTCTATAAGCTGTTTTAATTTATTTTCCTGGATTATTTTAGTTATAGATAGGTATCATCCTGGAATGAATTCTTTGCTTGTTTTTTGTAAGAATTGAAACATTCACCAGTTTTGTACTTCACTTGTTTTGTAATCAACTAGCTGATTTATATTTATTAGCTTATTGTTTTTGAGTAATAGAATTGCTTTCCTATATTTTTTCATTAACAAGTATTCTCTAATTGAACTGTTTCCTTGATTCTATTAAAAAATATTATTTCATTTTCAACTTTGAAAGATCATATCTGCATCCTTGATTAGCTTCAGTACTTGCAGTAAGAAGTTATCCTTTCTTGAAAGATTATTCAGCAAGTTATATGTAAGAATATTAGCAGGCTCTTATTATTTGATTTGTGCTTACTTGAGTCTAATAATAATTGTGGTTTCAATAGATTCTAGATCATTTAATCTATTACATAACCCTGTTATCTAATATTCTTTCTGTAATATCTAAATATTCTTTTTTAAGTTATAAATCTTGGGATAGTATTACACTGTTAAATATTGATCAACATAATACAGCCTTATTTTTAAACAATTTTCTATATGCCATTGTTAAGACATTGCACATCTTTCAAAACAGTATACTGTGTTGCATTCTGAATTCAATTCTTGGTATTGGCACTCTATTCAAAATATAAAGAGTTTGTTTATCTATTAGTTTTTTATTTTTTAGAGCTCTGATAATCATGTTGATTTCCTTAAGCATCTGTTTTTTAAGCTTGATGGTCATCTTTTAGTTGCCTATTCAGATCCCTAGAAACCTTGCTTGTTTTATTCTATTCAATTTTCTCACTACTTCTTTATTGACTCCTACTTGAACTTTCTCAGGATATTGATTGGAATTGTGGATAGTAACTAAAACTGATTTGTTACTATTGATCTAGAAGTTATTTGCTTTATAAAATATTCTTGCTTCTTCTAATATTTTTTTTATATCTTCTTTTGAATATACTATTCATATGATGTAATCCATAAAGGCTATCACTGCAAATCATGACTCTAGCTTTTTACTACTATTTTCTTTCAAATCTAGATTCCAAATAACCAATATTTTGTATCCTTTTGTTCCATCATTTTGAATCTTATATAATAAAGAATCATAAAATATTCTTCACATTAGGGATAAAATAGTTTCTTCTTAATCAATTCCATCTTCTGTAATGATTATTTCTATTAGATTCTTTTTATATATCACCCTAAATTCTTTATTATGAAATGAACTTATTATAGTTTGAATATAGTTTTCTGGAATTTTGATTCTTTTTATGATCCTGATTAGCATATTCAGACTGATTGTGTTATATGCCTTTGCCATATCTTGAAAAAGGATCCATCACTCCTTTTTGTTTTCTCTTACTTCCTTAAAGATATTGTTAAGGATTTGTATTGGTTTTGCCATACTTTTTCCTGATAATCCTGCATAGTTGGAACTTCTCAAGATATTATTACTCTTGTAAATATTTCCCAGTCTATTTGTGAGAATCTTAGTGAAGCACTTTCATATAACTTCTAGCAATAATATTAGTTTTATATTGATAAATTCGCACTTTCATGGTTTTGGTTTTGCTATAAGATAGATATAACTTTGCTTTCAGCTATGTGAAGTAACTTACTATTTTAAAAAGCAATCAAGTATCTTCCTTAGGTAGTTCTTTCCTTCTTGATCCAGTCTTTTTAACATTTTATAACTAATTTATAATTTTTCTGAAGCTTTATTATTTGGGAGCATATAAAGTGTTTTGCCTAGTTCTTCTTAAGAAATTAACTTTAAGAGATCTTTATACCATTTTTCTTGAATATAGCTTCTGAAACTATATTTTTCTTTCTAATCTTCTGTTAAGCCATCAAAGCTAGCATCTCATGTTCTAAATACTTCTTAATAGTATTTTCTTATTTCTTTTTATATTTTATTTTTTCTAGTTGTTATATAGTCATTTTTCTCATTTCTGACTTTAACTCTATTCAGAACTATTTTGATTTACTCCTTATCTATTAAAGAGTCTACTATTCTTCTTTAATTATTTTGCAAATTATCTTTATTTTAAGGTCTTTTTAATAACATCTTTTGTCTATCTTGCATTTGTACTCTGTTTGATTAACTTTAGACCTTCTATCACATTAACTATTTCTTTTTTTAATAGTATTTATAATATATTTAATACATTATGTTGAATATAGTAATCTTTGATTTGGTAATTAAAATAATGTACATTATTGTATTTTTTAATCACTACACTAAAGACCTGTAGCTTACTTGATTTTTGTGAGATTTATACTTTCTTGAGAAGTGTTTTTAATTGAAGAGCTCATCTGTATTTGATATATTATGGACTATACTTATAATGTTTTTCTTGTACAGTAAGTATTTACTTACTTGCAAACTTGTTGCATACTGCCTTACATATTTTTTTTAATACCTTCTATATTATATTTGTATAAGTTTTTCTTCTATTCTCTTTTGGCTCTTCTTCTAACAAAGAATCTAATATTATTCTAAGCTTATGATTTATATTTTTCTTGAATGCCTGCCATTGTTCTACTATTGATCCTTTAATATCAATTCTCATTTCATTCTTTATAGCTGATTTGTTAATATATTTTTTATAAACAGATTGTCATTATGTAATGTTATTAGTAGCATTGTATAGTCACTGCCTGTGATTTTTTTATACTTTAATTGTTAATCCATAGTAATAGAAATTTTATAAGGCTTTGTAATAAATATATATAATCTATCCAGCTATTACTAGTAGCATCCTATCTTATTGAAGTTTTTGTTCTTTCCTTCCCATACTGCTTACATATCTATGAAAGCCTATTTATCTAGAAAGTTAAATAATTGGATCTCTGGACATCAAGATAGTTTGAATATTGCCCTGGAAGTTGATGCTCTATTTTTTACAAGGTTGTATATAATATTGAAGTCTCCTATAATTACTATGTAAAAGGTTTGTCTATACTTTTATTTGATGAAGTTTTGTACTTTTTCTTGTACCTTTTTACTTTATTATTTATTTGAGGGGATATAAATCTAGATAAGGCAAATTTTGTTTCTTTTTATAAGCATATTGACTGCTATCATATATCCTTCTATCTTTTCTATAGATACTATTTTTCTTTCCAAATCATTTCTTACCAAAATGCTCCATAAGAAATATCTTTGTTGATATTATGAAAATACTTATACATTATTTGATTTTGAAAGGTCCATTTTATCTTTGCTTTGGTTAGCTTTATTTCATATAAACTTATGATTCCAATATCTTGTTATAGCATTTCTTATATAAGGTTATGTTGATTTGTTTTGTTGATAATATCTCTGATATTATATATTTTTATTTTTATTACTTTTTTCTCAATCTCTGTATTTTCTCATTTCTTTTCTAATTATATTTTACTATTTTTTCTTTTTATGAATTTAGTTTTTTCTATTTGAAGGAAAGTCTCAAAATCTTGATTATATTATTGATTTCCAGTACTATTCTGCTTCTCTTATTATACTTTGCTCTTGTTTTTTGTTTGGATATTAGGAATAGTGAACAGATATTTCCTATTCTTTTATAATTGAACTGGTGCTCCTTTTAGGAACAGTTGACCCTCTATCTAAGTAGGCCTTTTTCAAGTTTATCTATTCTTTTACCTAGTTTTTTAATTAATTTGTATAATTAAGATACTTCAGATTCCTAGTCTGAATTAGATCTAAAGCTTCTAGTCTTGCATCTTGTTATTTGTCTTTCATATTGTCTATAATTAGTATTACTATTTTCTTTCTTTCCTTGATTTTATGTCTCTCTATATAGAGTTTAGTTTCTTTTTCTTCTTAAAGATTTTTTGTTACTACCAGTAGCTAGTGGATCTGGTCTTGAAGTACATCCATTAGTTTTTATATAGTAGGTACTATTATTCTGAGCATCTATTGTTGTTGTACTTTGATATTCTGTCTCAGTATAGTTGTCTGTTTCCTTTCTATAACTATTATATTTTCAAATTTCTTTTTTTTCAGTAGGATCATCTGAATTGTCTAGTCATATAAGTTGTTTAAGTTAACGGATATTCTACATTGATACTAATAATAGTTTTTACACTCTATACTAAGCTTTGATTCTCAATCTTGATTTGTTATTGAAGTACCTTTTTCAAGTCTTTTTCATTTTTAAAATAAATTATTTCATAATCTTCTAAGCTTATTTCTTAATATATAGAAGGCTTTCATTTTTATTGGACTAAGTGATTTGGATATCTGTTCTATATATCTTTTACTAATTCTATATAGTCTTATGAAATGATGCTTTCTTTCTTTAAGTATCTGAGTTACTTCTTGATTATTCAGTTCTTTGTGAGTTATTACCAATCTTACTGATTGAATTTAATTTTGAGTACCCAGTGTTGTTCTAGTTTGACATACTTATAATGTGTGAAGAGATAGATTCTGAATCTTTTTTGATAAAAAACCATATGATATTCATGAATATTGACCATTTTCTATATTTTCTCATTGCCTTTCTAATTGATTGTTTATTAAATTTGTATTATGTATCCATCGATATAATATATTTTAATCTGTTTTTTGCTAACAGGAAGTTTTCTGATTTAAAAAATCTTTTATTTAAAGCATATATTTGAAAGACTGAACATGTGCTCCTATCTTAATCTATTCTCTTAATGGAGAAGTTTTTTTCTTTTTTTTTTATTAATTGATTCTAAACATTATGCTACATCCTCCTCTTTATCAATATCAAAAGTAATTCAATAGTTGCTATTGACAAATTTAGTCTTGAAGGGGTTCATTCTCTTGGGTATACTTAAAGTTCTCTTGAAATATTTGATTTCTTCTTCTTTGTCATCTCCTGGTAGTGTAACTTGAAGCACTTTCAATTTAACTATATTTATTTATTTAATAAAGTAGAGATTAACTGTAGAACCTTATATTCTATTTCATATATTATAAGAAACCTTTTCTATAATACAGGTTCCTTGAACCATTTCTTTGATTATTTCTGCTTTTGCCTACTTTGTTATGGTCCTATATTCTATTTTAACTTCTTTAATCAGATTAATTTCTTTAGTTTTTATAGAAGTTGGTTGAATATTTATTGGAATATTATCTATTTCTGTGATTTCTTTTATACTATGACTTGAGTTATAATTTCCTATATTTTTTAATAACATGTTACACACCTTTTCTTCAAGTATAGAAGTTTCTAAATCTTGTCTTTTGCCTTGACTCTTTTTCCACAAAGTGATAATATATTTTTTCAATATATATTCTTTTTCCAAAGTTAAAGGATCTATATTTAACAGAGTGATAATAATGTTATTTAATATTGAGATTGTGTGAATTGCTTCTACTAGAATATGTGATTGATCTTCTGTCTTATACTTTAGCTTATATTGAGCATTTTGTCTTCCATAATTCTTGTTGAGAATTATAACTGGTAGCAACATTCCCTAATATTTCTAGGATTTCTTGCTCATATTTTTCTAGAATTCTAATAATGTTTTGTTCTTTTTAAGTAATGTTACATAAAATGGATAAACTATTATGAGTATTGGGTTGTTTTAATATTTTATTGTTTTTCTGTATGGTAATCTGTAAATACGAAATTATATTAGATTATGCAATCAAATAATCTTTACCAATATATTGTTTATCCATATATTTTGATCTTGTGTACTGGTTTTGTTTATCTACATATATATTACTTGTTTACTGCTTGTGATATGGTTGGATTTATACATGTTATTATTTTGAAATATATTAATATATTGTAAGTTATTGTTTTGTCACATCTAGGATCTATTCACTTTTATGTATTCCTGTTCATGTGATATAAGTTGATAGATCAGTTGTTGAAATTGTTTATTACTAATCTTTACTGTTTGATCCAAAAGATCTGGACATCCTTCTAGGCTTTTGAGCCCTAAATTTTAACTAATTTATCAGTTTGGATTATTGCTTTTGAAATTTCTCTTAGTGCCTAGAGCTTTATGAAGTTGATGTTGAGTCTCAAGAAGTCTACTGTAAATCAGTTTGTCTTTGCTTTCCCTTTTTCCTAAAGCAAATCAAAAGTATAAGGATATTGCTACTAACTAGCATTATCCTTTTGTTGTTATTAGGAGTCAACTATATACTATATAAAGGGAAGTTATTACTATTGCTATTTCTCCTTGAGATTGTTTCTTGTGAGAAGGGTTTTCTTTTAGAAAATTACTATTAAATATTTTTTCTAAAAATTTAAAAATCAGTAGAAAGAGTTTTTAAAAAAAAAATGTTATTTATTTTATTTTTTTTTAAAACACATGGTCAGGCCAGTACTGTGTATTTATTAATTATTATAAAAAGGATAGAGATACATATAACAAGTGTATTATGGCTAAACTAAAAGACTTGTACTGATACACTTATCAATGGCTTTCAATTCTCAAAAAAGCTCCAGCCTCTAAGTACAACTTTTGAAACAATATTTTGCTTTGAACTAAATTTTGGATAAAGATTCTTCTAACTTACCTATAATTGTTAGCAAGTTGTTACTATTTATTATCCTCCAAGAAACTAAATTCAAGAAACTACAAAAGAGAAAAGAAAAAATAAAAGAAAAGGGGAATATCTAAAAATATGCAAATGCACTATATAAAAATAAAAAAAAAAAAAGAAAATTAAAAATGTTCTATATTTTCCAAAGAATCTTTACTAAAAACCTTTTTTTATTAGAAGTCAACCTTTCTGAGATATCTTTCTTCTTCCTAACTATCTGAGAAACTTATCTATCCATGCTTTTGATTATTTTCTTGTGACTGTTTGAGATACTTATCGCCTACTTAAATTCAGTGTCTTGCTCAATACTTCCTTTATTTCAGTTTTGATTTTGTATCTATCTACATAGAAGAAGATGACTAATAGTAAACTCCAGATTCTTATGTGACTTTTCAGTCTTGTTAAGTAACTTTCAATATTTTTCAGCAGCCATGCCTAGTTAAAGGAATTTTACTGATGTTCATCTTGATTGTGATATCATTACATAGCATCTGAGAAAATGTATTCTCAATTCTAGAGAAGGACAGTGTTTTGCATTTTTTTACTTTTTGATCTTATAACCTGATCAGGATAAGAAAATAATCATCTTTGTGTACTTTGTCTGATCAGGATAATAAGAAATTAAAGGTCTCGGCTTAAACAAATTATCACTTTTTCACCACCTAGAGAATTTGGTGTCTATCCTAATGGTTTCATGATTTATTTGCTTCAATTAAACTTTATTTGAAGGAATAAATGAGTTCATATTCTTGATTTCTTTTTCAATTATTAATAATATTATCAGAATACGTAAGGTAATCAATAGTAGCTTGTTTACATTTAGCTACTAATGTGTTTTATATCAATCAATTAGATGCCAGTTACATTGTATTACTAGAAATTTAGGATCAAACTGAGATAGGCAAAATTCTTTAAAAAAACTATGAAAAACAATAAGTACTTTAAAAGGGTATAAGACAATATGTATAAAAATAGAAAATAAGTCTTCTCCTATCAACAAAACCTCTATTTCTTGTCACTTCCAGCTTTGTAAGGTGATACTCTACTTGTCAATCCTTTTATTTCCTAGAGCCTTCTTGCCTTTAATAGAGGAAGTGCATACTTAAGTCTTTTTAGACCACTAGAGGCTCAAGTTTTTATTAAAGGAGTTTATAAACAAATAAAAGAGGGTAGAAAAAATAAATGAAGACAAGCTTCAAGTTGTTTTAATGAAAGTATAAAGACTTTATTAGCAAGAAAGTATAAAACTTCTTGTGAACATC
>CAJVPT010005575.1:0-12028 GCA_910592055.1 Acaulospora colombiana | reverse complement strand
AACAAGGAAGTATAAAAACTTCTTGCAAATATCTTTTTTGTGTGTGGTCAGAGAATCAGCAGAAAGAGTTGCCTGAAACTTTAGTATATCATCAATTAAACCCATCACTATCTAAATATAAGTATATTTATCCATTTGTGCATCTTATTTTAAATTTAATTCCTTATAATAAGGATAGCACTTTGTCTTGCAGTAGATATATCCTGCTAGTGGCCATTGATATTACCATAAACCACTGCATACAATACCTTCTCTAAAGTAATATCCCCCCTTAAATAATACCCAATAGTATTCAAGAAAATTGTTACTCAATAAATAATTATTACCTGGGTATATTAAGCTAGAGCCAATAAAATTGCAATATGAATGGACAAGTAAGAGATATGTCAGATGATAATAAGACACTAAATATCCCACCATTTATACTACCCCCTTCTAGTAGAATACACCCCGGGTACTAATCAATTTATCATAGGGTAAATTGATTAATACCTGGAGTATTGTATGCAGTAGTTTACAGTAATAATCAACAAGGATCTTCCAGATTATCTGATTGACTCGTACATTACTGCTAATATTTTAAGACTCGAGTTTTGATTGGTGTAGCAGCATTAGTCTTCCAATCTTCTAGCTTGGGATTTTTTGAAGATAGGATGAAAACTTCCTGGATTGCTTTACACATGAACTTTACTACTGAGTGTTCTGGATAGCTCCATGCTTTCTTCAACTTAGGCTTTCAGAGCAATAGAAGTTGAAATCTACCTAACATACAATCAGAATATAGATGGCTTTGACTTGAAAAAAGGTTAGACAAGCATCTTATGACCTTTGCCATAATTGAACAAACTTTTTCTTGTATTTTATAATATGTCAATAATATATTCTGCATCGACTCACACTAACACATGTGACTTATAGTAGATCCCAGGTTCTTATAGAGCTGAAAAAATGTATTTAGACAGGTGAGATTATTAGGAGCTTGTTTATCAATCTTATTCAATATGTTTTATGTTAGTTAATTAGAATTGGTGAGATCTGTGATACCTAAAATTTCATAATCAAGCTGGGATAGACAAAATTCCCCAAAAAGCCATAAAAAAGGTAGCTCTAAAAGGATATTATATCAATTGAAGGGTAGAAGTATGAGTTCTTTGATTGGAATATAACCTCTGTTATCTTTACCATAGCTGAAAGGTAAGTAGTACTTTACTGTTAATCCTTTTCCCATTAAGAACTTTCTTGCCATAGGTAGTAAAGGTGAAAGATGAACTTTGCAGGTCACAAGAGTTCAGTTTGTTCAAAGGAGATTATAAACAAGAAAGAAGGGAAGGTAAAGAAGCTCTGAGAGAATTCTTGAAGTTGATTTAAAAAAAGTAGTAAGACTTTATTAGCATAGAAGTATTAAAACTTCTTGTGAATATCTTTTTTGTGTGTAGTTAGAGGATCAGTGGAAAGAGTGTTATGTGAAAAATGATAAAACAAATTATTTTAATTAGAAGAATATATTAATAAACTATAAAATTTTTTTTTTTAATGGGCTTATGTCTAGCTTTATTGATTTCTAAATTACAAGTATATATTGTGCAAAATATAGATACATAGATATGTATTCAGGATCAATAAAAATAATAATAAGCTAAAGTTATTTTTAAAGTTACTTCAAAGCTTATTGCTCTTTTTTCTCAAAGAAAAACCAGTATTCCTGGAGTATGCCAGTGTCATAAAATGAAAATAAAAGAAAAATAAAATGAAAATTGGACAGTTATGTGCAATGTATCAGTCCTGTTTCTTAATACATAACTGTCTTTTTCTGGTTCCTCTTATGAAGAGTCTAAGAGAAAACTTCTATTGAGTCTTTATGGAGATAAGGTGGAGATCAACAAGAAAAACTTTATAGTTTTAAGGCTTGTATGAAAAAAGTAACCAGAAAGACCTAGGTAATATATTGGTGTCCACATGATCAACTTGAAAGCCTTCCAATATATTATCAATTAAATCCATTTTTATCTAAATATGAGTATACTTACCCATCTGTACATCTTATTTCAGATTTAATTCCTTATAAGAAGGATAGCATCTAGTCTTGTGATCAATATATCTTACTGATGACCATTGATACCAATAATTAATAAGAATCTTTCAGATATTCCATGCTGGCTTACATATCACTGCTGACATTTTCAGACTTGAGTTTTAATTGATATAGTAATGTTAACCTTCCAGTTTTTCAGTTTGGAATTTTTTAAAGATAGGATAAAAACTTTTTAGATTGCTTTGTGCATGAGCTTTATCACTGAGTATTCCTGATAGCTCCATACTTTCTCTAATTTAGACTTTCTGAACAGTAAAGGTTGAAACCTATCTGACATGCAATCAGAATATAGGTGACTTTGACTTGAAAAGGATCAATCAAGTAAGTATTTTGTGACCTTACCATAGTTGGACAGATCCTTTTTATATTTAATAATATTTCAGTAACATGTTCTGTATCCACTCGCATCAATATATACAGTATGACTTATAGTGGATTTCAGGTTCTTATGGAGTTGAGAAAATGCATTCAGACATGTGAGGTAGTCAATAAGAGTTTATTTATCAATCTTGTCCAACATGTTTTATGTCAGACAATAAGAATCAGTAAGATTTGTGCTATTAAAAATTTCAGGAGCAAGCTAAGGTAAATAAAATTCCTCAGAAGGCCATGAAAAAAGTAGCTTTAAGAGGTCACAATACCAGTCAAAGAGTAGAAGAGGTGGTCCTTTGACTGGAATATAATCTCTATTATCTTCACTATAGCTGAGAGGTGAGAGGTACTTCACTATTGATCCTTTTCCCTTTAAGAACTTTCTTGTTATTGGTAGTAAAAGTAGAAGTTGAACTTTACAGGTCACAAGAGTTCAGTTTGTTTAAAAGAGATTATAAATAAGATATAGGGAAGGTGAAGGAGTTCTAGAGGAACTTTTTGAGTTGATTTAATAAAAGTAGTAAGACTCTTTAGCAAAGAAGTATCAAAACTTCTTGTAAATATCTTTTTCATGTATAATCAGAAGATCAGTAGAAAGAATTGATATATAAACTATAAAATACTTTCAAATATAAGTAATTAAAGTAATAATCTTAATAATTTTATTTTTTATTTTAATAAAAATTAATAAAAGAATTAAAATTTAATTTCAAATAATCTGTTTTATTTAAATTCAAATAAAAAATAATATTGCTATAAATCAATTTTTAGTAGAAATTTTATTATAATTCTTAGCTGTAAAAATAAAAAAATTGATAATCTTAATAATACTTTTTACTATATTTCAAAATATCAAATAATTATATATATATATTGTAAAGTAGATTGTTTATTTTTTTTGTATTTACAGTTAGACTAGATTGTAATTTATTGATCAATTGAAAATATAAGTATATTTTTATTTAAATAACATGCTATATATTATAACTAAATATTTCTATCAAATTTAATAAACTTATTATAAACAATAATAATCTCTAAATTTGACTTTAAAGAAAATATTTTATTCCATGATAATCTTTAAATAAATATCCTTCAAGTTCACTACTTCATTGTCAATAGGTTGTTACTACTATAATCCTATCAAGTCATTAGAATATAAGAAACTACAAAAAGATAAATTAAAAAAGAAAAAATAAATATCTAAAAATATTTAAATAAACTATAAGAAAATAAAATAAAAAAATAAAATAAAATTCTTTAGCTTTTTTCAAATTATACTTCTTAAAATCTCTTTTTAATAAATTCTTTCTTCTCCTAATTATCTGAAAAACTTATTTATTCTTACTCTTGATTTTTTTCTTGTATACTATCTAAGAAAACTTATTGTCTAATATAAGTCTTTACTTTCAATAACACACTTGGTCTCAATTTTTTTTAAACAGTAATTTTTTATCTACTTATAATAAATAGACGACTTATAATAAACTTCAGATTTTTATTTAATTTAATAGAAACTGAACTATATTATTTTAATATAATATTTTCTAGTAGTTACATTTAGTAAAAGAAATTTTATTGATAAACATCTTCTATTACTCAAAAAATTAGATTTTTCAACAATATTTTTGTATTATAATAATATAAGAATTTTAAGAGTAACAAGAATCCTTATTGATTACAATGTTTTTGACAACTTTAGAGAAATGTATTTTCAATTGTGATCAAAGAATTTAAGTTTAATATAAACTAGAGATTGTTTAGTTTTATTATTTGACTGGAATAAAAAAGAAATCTTGATCTTGAACTTTGCCTAATTGAAATAATAAAAAAAAAAATTTTCAACTTAAACAAATAGTAGTTTTTTTATTATCTAGAAACTTGTTACCCATATCTTATTGATTTATGAACTTGATTTATAAGTTAAGTCAATTAAAAAAGTGAATATAAATAGAATTTAAATTAACTCTTCCTATAATTCCTATAATTAATAATATTATCAAAATATATAAAATGATCAATAGATAATTGTTTACATTCATTTATTAATATGTTTTATATTTACTAATTATATTTTGTAATAAATTATATTAATCAAAATTCAAAGTCAAATTGAGATAAACAAAAGTTATCAAAAAACTAAAAAATTTAAGTAACTATAAGAGAAAAGATATAATGAACAAATATTTTAAAAATATAACTTGATATTTATTATTTCTTATTACAAAAGATTTCAATAAATATGCTTCAATATAAAAGGCTTTAAGTATTATACTATTAATTATTTCTTTTCACAGAACTTTCTAGCTATAAATATAGAAAAGAAAAGATGTTTCTTAACTTTTTTAGATTACTGAAAGTCAAGTTTTTGCTTAAAGATAAATATAAACAAGAAAAAAAAATATAAAATATCTCTTGAAGTAAGATTTCAAGTTGATTTAGAAATGATGTTAAGATTTTATTAGTACAGAAATAAAAAATTTTTTTTGCAAATATTTTTTGTATATAAATAGAAAATCAACTAAAAGAGTTATTTATAATATATATTATATATATTTTTTTTTTTAACCCATGATTAGACCAGTACTATATATTATTAATTATTAAGAAAATCGATTGAGATACATAAGACAATTACATTATAGCTAAATTAAAAGACTCATACTAATACACTCATTAATAGCTTTCAATTCTCAAAAAAGCTTTAGCCTCTAAATGTAATCTTAGGAATAATATTTTACTCTGAACTAAGTTTTGAATAAAGATCCTCCTAACTTACTTATCATTGCCAGCAGATTGGCACTATTTATTATCCTTTAAGGAACTAAATTCGAGAAACTACAAAAGAGAAAAGGAAAAAATAAAGAAAAAGAAGAATACCAAAAAATATATAAATGTACTATATAAAAATGAAAAGAAAAAAAGAAAATTAAAATTGCTTCATATCTTCCAAAGAACCTCTACTAAAAACTTCTTCTCATTAAGAGTCAACCCTTCTGGAATATCTTTCTTTTTTCTGACTGTCTGAGAAACTTATCAACCTATGCTCTTGATTATTTTCTTGTGACTGTATAAGTTACTTATTGCCTACTTAGATCCAATGTTTTACTCAATGCTTCCTTTTTTTTGGTTTTAATTTTATATTTACCCACACAGAAAAAGATGACTAATGGTGGATTCCAGGTTCTTATATAACTTTTTAGTCTTGTTGAGTAACTTTCAATATCTTCTAGTAGCCATACCTAGTTAAAGGAATTTTACTGATATTTCTCTTGATTATGATATCATTACATAATGTCTAAGAAAATGCATTCTCAATCCTAGAGAAAGGCAGTGTTTTACATTCCTCTACTTTTCAATCTTATAGCCTGACCAAAATAAGAAAATAGCATTCTTCATGTACTTTTCCTGACTGGGGTAATAAGAAGTTAAAGGCTTCAGCTTGAACAAATAACCACCTTTTCATTACTTAGGAAATTTAGTGCTTATCCTAATGGCCTTATAATTTCTTCACTTCAGTTAAACTTTATTTGGAGGAGTGGAAGAGTTTGTATCCTTGATTTCTCTTTCTATCACCAATGAAGTTATCAGAATACATGATATAACTAGTAGGAGCTTGTTTACATTTTGTTATCAATATGTTTCATGTCGACCAATCACCTTTAGCCAAAGCTATGTTAATTTTATGTCACTTCAAAATTCAGGATCAAGCTGAGATAAGCAAAATTCACCAAAAACTTTGAAAAATAAGTGACTCTAAGAGGGTAGAAACAGTGAAAAGAAAAGTTTTATAGTTTAGGCTTTTGTTTACCTATCCATCCACTGCACAAAATCTCTAGTTACACTCTTGCTTCAGGAGATAGGCTTTCAGTACTTACTATTGGTTTTTCTTCCTTTTAGAACTTTCTTGCCATAGGTAAAAAAGATATTTCTTGACTTTTCTTGATTATTGGAAGTCAAGTTTTTGTTTTAAAAGGAATATAAACAAGAGAGAGGGGTTGAGAGGAATTCTTGAAGTTATTCTTCAAGTTGGTTTAAGGAAAGCAATAAGACTTTATTAGCAAAAAAGTATAAAACTTTTTTGTGAATATCTTTTTTGTGTATTGTCAAGGGATCAGTGAAAAGAGTTAATTTTAATAAAATATAATGAATTATTTATATATTATAATATAGTTATTAAAATATAAAATATTATATATTTATAAATTTTTTAAATTAAAAAAATATATTAAAATATTTAATTGATTATTTTAAATAAAAATAAAAATTTTTGAACCTCCTTTAAAGCTAATAAAGACAAAAGCTTTCTAACTAACTTAATCTATAATAAACTTTTGGTATTGCAAATACTCAAGAAATGAAAATTAGATATTTATACTATAATGACTTATCCAATATATAAACTTCAAGAAGAGACATTAGAATATTTTTTTAAATATCTAATTATCAAAAAAGTCAGAGAAGACATATGGTGAAAAGCAAAAGAAAAGATTAATTGCTATATCAATTAAAAATCAAAGATAAAAAAAAAGTTCATCCTATAACTAATAATTGAATAAGTAAATAGCTAAACAAGATCTAACAATTTGATAGAAGTCTTTTCAATACTATCTGTAAATACATAAAAAAAAATAAAACCACTTCCTTAAAAAATTTATTTCAAAACATAACTCAAAATTTCCCTAGTATCTATATAGAGTATAATCAATAAACTTTGTCATAAAATAAGAAAAAATTTCAAGGAGAATATCTGAAGTAGCCATTGCATTAAAGTAATAAAATAGAAAAAGAAGCAGAATATTATTAAAAAAGATAAAAAATCTAAAAGATCTAGTTATAAAACTAATACATAGATTATACGAGAGTAAAAAGAATCTTCAACACTTTTAGAAAACCTAGAGCAGAAAGCTTTTGAAAGAAAAGAGGGAAAAAAATATATAGAAATTATTTAAGGATTGGATTTGTTATAGAATTAAATAGTTCAGTTTTTAACTGCAAATAGAATTTAAAATAATTTACAGTAATAATCTGTAGATAATAGTTTTATTGATTAGAGAATTTATTCAAGTTAATAAAAGTACAAAATATTATTCTCTAAGTTGTATCTAGAGAAATAGTTTTTTGATAACAGGAGAGTTAATATATAAATATTAAAATATCTTGTAAATATCTTTGCATATATATAATAAAGATATGTTATACTGATCTGATTGTAAGCTAAAAAAAAAAATAATAATAAATAAAAATTAAAATTTTAATTAAAAAAAGTTAAAGCTTATAAAAAATAGCTTTGATAATAAAGTAAATATTTTAGTTAAACAAATTAAAAAAAAAAACTTTATAATTTAATAATATATATTAAATTTAGAAAAAAAAATTTATTATAACTTGAACAATCTAATTATTAATATTAATATTATAAAATTTATTAAAGACTAAAATTTAAAAAGAATTGATCTAAATTGAATTAGACAAAAAAAAAAAAAATTCAGAATAATAAAAAAATAAAAAAATTAAAATAAATAAAAATATTTTTTGAAATTAATTTAATCTATAATATATTATTATATATTTTCCAAAATCAATAAAAATAAAAATATTTTAAAAAACTCTTTCCACTAATCCTCTGACTACATACAAAAAAGATGTTTATAAGAAGTTTTATACTTCTTTGCTAATAAAATCTTTATACTTTTATTAAAACAACTTGAAGTTTGTCTTTATGTATCTCTTTTATTCTCCTTTACTTGTTTATAAACTTCTTTGAATAAAAACTTGAGCCTCTAGTGACCTGAAAAGACTCAAGTATGCACTTTCTCTACTAAGGACAAGAAGATTCTAGGAAGTAAAAGAACTAACAAGTGAAGTATCACCTTACAGAGCTAGAAGTGACAAGAAATAGAGATTTTGTTGATAGGAGAAGGCTTATTATCCATCTTCTCATATACTGTCTTGTATCCTCTTAAAGTGTCTACTGTTTTTCCCAATTTTCTTGAGAGATTTTGCCTATCTCAGTTTAATTCTAAATTTCTAGTAGCACAATGTCACCTGGCATCTGATTGATTGATATAAAACATGATAGTAACTGAATATAAACAAGCTCCTATTGGTCATCTTATGTATTTTAATAATGTTATTGGTGATAAAAAGAGTTAATTGGTGCCCTGTGTCCACCCCTTGAATTAACCTACAGATCAAGTTCCATGAGACCAATAAAATACAAGCAATAAGTCCTCATGTGATGAAAAAGCTATTATTCATTCAAGCTGGGATCCTTCTCTCCTATTATAAAAGTCAAGCAAAGTTCAATACCAAGGTTTCCCTCTTATTCTGGTTAGGCAATAAGACCAAATGGTCTCTAGTTTATGCTATGTTCCAATCCTTTGATTACAGTTGAAAATGCATTTTTCCAGAAGTTGTTAAAAAATATCACAATCGATAAGAATCTCTATTACTCTTGAGACTCTTCCACCATTACAAGGCAAAAGGATTATTGAGAATCTGGTCTTTTAGGTAATGGAAGATGTATATCAGTAAAATTCCTTTAATTAGGCATAATTGCTGAAAAGTAATACACTGAAACAATATAATCTAGTCCCTACTAGATCACATAAGAACCTAGATCCATTATAAGTCATCTATCTATCACAGATAGATAAAAAATCACTGTCAAAAAAAGGTTGGGACTAAGTATGTCTTGGATGTAAAGATTCTCACTAGGTGATAAGTTTTCTCAGATAATATGTAAGAATGAAATCAAGATCAAGAATGGATAAGTTTCTCAGATGGTCAGGAAAAGAAAGGATATCTCAATTAGATATTTTTTATTGAGAAGAGATCTTGAAAAGCAGGTCTTTGGAGAAAGCTGAAAAATTTTTTTTTCAATTTTTACTCATTTATTTTTTTTTAAATGTTTAAACCACAACTGGTATTAGATGCGAGACTTTATTTGGCAATTTAATTCCATTGTCATTACATCAAACATCTCTACATATGCAGATTAATGCTAACCTATCGTGGCAATTCTAGCTAGATCTACTACCACTTCAAGAGTGGGTATATCTAGCTAGTGGCTGGATGATTAATACATAGTCATAAACGGTGATGCTTAGGCTAGTAAGTATGGAGTTTATATGACTATTTTTATATTGAAATTCACTAAACTAGACCTGTTAGATATACCTGACGGGATGTACACACCCTCCAATATTCTCAGATATTATTCGCTCAGACCTCAAAAGGGGGCATGTTGCCTTCTTTGTCACCACCTGTGACATGGATCAGTCCCTATTAACTGATTTTCAATTAAGCGGAGCACCAGATTGGAATATCCTGAGCTAGAAGGGTGGGGGTTCTGGAGGCTGCCAGGGTAGAGTGGGCTGGGGGCTTTGTATGGGAGGTTAGACTAGAAGCCTTACTTCGTGCAATTCTTCCAGTAGTATAATCTTAAGTTTCAGTCCCTGATCAACAGAAGGCCAGAAGTCCCATCTTCATGCAATTTAACCTGTTTCGAGCTGGTTTCAGATAATTGGGTACGACTTTCACAGGAAATCTGGTAAATCTGATCAGAAGAATAATTTTGATTTTTGGTTCTTAAGTGGTATTGAACTTCAGACCTTGTTATTGAGACCTGGGAGCACTATCACTGTGCTATTAATCCACAGGCCAATTTTTACTCATTTATTTTCTTGTTGTCTATTTAGACATTTTTAGATATCCCCCTTTTTTTTTTTCAACCCATCCTTTTGTAGTTTCCTATATTCCAGTGGCTTGATATAATATACAACAGTAACAACCTGCTGATAATGATGCTGTGAACTAGGAGGGTTTTTATCCAAAGACACTGTGGAGTGAAATATTGTTCTCAAGACTGAACTTAGAGGCTTTTATGCTTAAGATGAGTTAATTAGATTAGAATAATAGTTTGACTATAGTATGTATTATACTACTTGAATAAAAATGTACTTATTATTTCAATTGATTAATAAACTGATAATCTAGTCTGGCTATGGATACTCAAAAAAAAATAATATAGTAATAATATTTTTATAATAATTTAATATTTTTTCTGACCACACACAAAAAAGATATTTACAAAAAGTTTTATATTTCTATATTAATAAAGTCTTATCACTTTCTTTAAATCAAATTGTGAATAAGTTTCTCAAGAATTTTCTTATAATTCTTATTATTTCTTTTTATATCTTATTATAAAAAACTTGTTTTTTAGTAATTATAAAGATAATGTTTACTCTTCTTATCAATAACAAAAAGTTTTAAAAAGAAATAAACTTGATTTTTTTATTTCTTTTTCACTTGCTAAAAAAAATCAAAGCTTTCTGTATAATAAGAGACTTTTTGAAAGAAAACTTTATTATTTTTTTATTACTTATTGAGTTCTAATAATACTCTTTCATAATTTTTTTTATGAATTTTGTTTATCTCAATTAATTTTGAATTTTAGGTAATATAAAATTTTTTGTACAGTAATTAAATAATAAAACCATATTAATAATTAAAATGTAAATAAGCTCCTATTAACTATCTTATATGTCAAAATACATTTTTTTAGCTCTATAAGAACTTGGGATTTACCATTAGTTATATATATCTAATATGGATAAATATAAGTACATCTTTAAATACAAAAAAAAAATCTGTTTGTCTATAACAAAGATCACAAGATATTTCAATTGTTTTTAATATTGAAGTTACCTATCTTAGTATCTAAGTAGGTTCTAATAACTCTTACAATAAATAAATATCCATCTTTTTTTTTTATAAAAAAAACAAGATATATTGACTTTTTGCAAATCAGAGTTGTTTATATCCTAATTGAATGTCAAGTAGGTCCTAGCTTCTACTACTTAGAAAATTCTAATTAGAAAAAACAAAAAATAACTAGAAACACTTAGTAATAAAGCTTGTTCATATTTTTTTTTTTTTTTTTTTTTTTTTTTTTAACGGGCTCATGCCTAACTTTATTGTTTTTCAAATTACATATATACATTCTGCAAAGTACATACAGGAGTGTATATTCAGTGACTATAAAGATAATGATAAGCTAAAGCTATTTCTAAAGCTACATCAAGACTTATTGCTCTTTCTTTAACAAAAGAAAAACCAGCATCCCTAGAGTATGCTGGTGTCTGAAAGTAATAATAAAAGAAAAAATAAAATTGAACAGTCATGTGCTATTTTGGGTGGGTATTAGTTTTGTTTCTTGATCCATGCCTGTCTTGTTCTGAACTCCCTTGTAAGAAGGCCTAAAGAGAAATACTTCTACTGAGTCTTTTATGGAAATAAGTTGGAGACCATTAAGGAGACTTTACAGTTTTAAGGCTTGTGGGAAGGAAGTAGTCAGAAAGGCCCAGGTGGTATATTGGTGTCCGCATGAGTGACTTGAAAGTCTTCCAGTATATCGTCAATTAAACCCATTTCTATCTAAATATGGGAATATTTGTTCATCGGTGCCTCTTATTTCAGATTTAATTCCTTATAGAAAAGATAGCACCTAGCCTTGCAGTAGACATACCTTGTTGGTGGCCATTGGTATTAGTGATC
>CAJVPT010005574.1:0-12030 GCA_910592055.1 Acaulospora colombiana | reverse complement strand
TGATACCTCCAAAAAACTACTTGTTGCAACATTACTAGTATCGCTCAATTCATAGTTATCTAAACTGAAACTTCCATTATTTATTTCATTGGAATCGTTGAAAGAACTGTCGTATTCCATTTTATTTTGATATAAATAATACTAGTAATGTTGCAAGGAGAAAAATATTGTAAAAAATATCACAAAATTTTAAAAAAACATGTAAAGGTGTTAAAGAAATATAAAAAAAAAAACCAGTGGGTTTTTTTTTAATTACTTTAAAACTTGAAATCTGATCGGATACAAAATTTGTAATCTGTATCCGATTTGTATACAAATAAATCAAAAAATTTAAAATCCGATCCGATTCATTCAGATCAAATCCACGGATCATTCGGATTCAGATAAAAATTGAGATCCTTAGCTAATGGTATCATATGCCTTAGCTATGTCTTGAAAGAGTATCCACAGCTCTTTTTTATTTTCACTTGCATCTTCACAGATGTTGCTAAGAATTTGAATAGGTTTTTCTATACTCTCTCCTGGCAATCCTATATAGTTAGGACCCTAAAAATATTGTTGGTCTTGCAAATATTTCCCATTCTAGTTATTAAAATTTGGTGAAGCACTTTATGATAACTTCCAGTAGTATGATTGGTCTTGTATTTGCCAATTTACATCCCATGGTTTTGGTTTAGCTATTGGGTATATGTGACTTTGTTTCCAATATATAGGTATAACTTCTTATCTTAAGAAGGTATTTAGTATCTTTTGTAGGTATTTTTTTTCTTCTTGACTTAATTTCTTTAGCATTTTATAGCTAATTTGGGATTTTTCTGGGGCTTTGTTATTTGAAAGTGTATGGGGAGTTTCTTCCAGTTCTTTATATGTGATTGATTCTTGAAGATTGTCATACCATACATTTTAAATGTACTGCTTGAAATTATATTTTTTTTTTTCCACTCTTTGATAAGATTGGCAAAGTTAGTATCTTGCTTTTTGAAGGCCTTTTAATGGTATCTTCTTATTTCTTTTTCAATTTCCTTTTTGTTTATCATTATGTATTCTATACTATCTTGCTTGAATTTGATCCGGTCAAGTATTATTTTGCTTCTTTCTTTGATTATTAGTGAGTTTACTATCTTTTTTTAATTATGTTTGAGATCATCACATCTTAGTTCTAAAGCTAATTTGATCTCCTCTCTTATTTTTTTGACTTCTAAGTTTTGACTTATAAACTTGAGCCCTTTTATTGTATCTTGAATATCTTTTTTCAAGGGTATCTAGGAAATATTGAAGATACTGTATTGGATGCAATAGTTTTCTATCTGAGGATATGGATCATGGGTGACATTATGTTTTTCAATAGCCACACTGAGCTCCTGCACCTTTGTTATTTCTTTTGATGTTTCTGCTTTCTTAAAAACTGTTTTTAATTGAAGAGCTCTTCTGTACCACATAAATTCTGAACTGTATTTGTATCATTTCTCCTTATTTGATATCAGTTTTTTGATTTCTAATTTGTTAAAAGCTGCACTACAAATTAGATCTTTGAAGGTTTTCCAGATTTTATTTACTAATAGTTCTCTTTCATCTTCACCAAGTTTCACATTAAACATAGGCTTCAAGAAAGTTTTGAGTTTATGGTTCAAGCTTTTTTAAAAGATTTGCTATTGTCCAGAGGATATTTCTTTTAGATCAATCTTTCGTATTTTTGATGTTGTGCAGTGTTTAATGGTCTTGTTTCTTGTGAATAAATTATCATCATGTAGAGTTACTAAAAGCATAGTGTAATCACTTCCAGTAATTTCTTTCATGTCTTGATTGTGGAATCATAGGATTGTGTATTTTGCCAAGCTCTATGACATTCAGATGAAATCTATTCTACTACTGCTTGTGACATCTTGCCTTGTAGAAGTTTTGTCTTTTCCTTCCTATATTACCTCTATATCTAAAAAATCCCATTCATCCAGAAAGTTAAATAGAGGAATTTTAGGTTATCATGAGAATCTGAAACATGTCCTGGATGAGGATACTCTATTTTCTAATAGATTGTATGCTGTATTAAAGTCACCAATTAAAATTGTGTAAAAGCCCTGCCCATGTTTTTCTCTAATATAGCTTATTAAATTGTCTTATACTTTCTTGCATCTATGTCTATCTAATGGGATATAAATTTGTATAATGCAGATTTTATTCTTCTTTGTCAATATATTAATAACAATTATGTAACCATTTACCTCCTCTACTGATGCTACTTGTTTTTCGAGATCTTTTCTTATTAGTAGATTTACTCCTGCACTATATGGGGTATCTTTGTTGATACTATGGAAGTGTTTGTATTCTTTCTAGTTATTGAAAGTCCATTTTGCATTACTGTGCGTTAGCTTGGTCTTGCACAATCCTATTATTCCTATGCCTTGTTCACTTACAGTATATCTTCTATAAGACTATGTTAATTAGTTATATTAGTGATACTCCTTATATTGTGTATACCTATTCTTATTACTCTTTTTTCAATATCATTTTCCTCATCTCAGTTATTACTTTGCTTTTCTTTTTTTTTTTCTTTTTTGTTCAAAAAGTCGGTTTTTTTACTTTGTAAGAATTTTTCTAAATCCAAATTATTTAATTGTATACTGTTATACTCTTTTTTTTTATGTTTGCCCTCCTTTGAAATTTCTACTGAAGATAAACTGAATTCTTATTATCTTGGACAACTGGTATACCTTTTTAGAAGCAATTTGCCTCTCTTTTACTGTATTTTATTTGTTTATTAGGAGCTGTTCTACCCTCTAGTCTAGCTATTTTACCACTTAACTTTTCTAAATTATTTAATATATGATATAATGGATCTTTTTCATTTTTTATTTTTATATTTGACATGTACTTGTTAAAACTATTGTACTGACTAGGCCTTAGATTGTCAATAGGTTCTCTATACTTCCTGTAACTGAATTCTTAAGTCTTTCATTATTTTTTTATCTTATCCTACCAGTTTGAGTTCTATAGAATCTTCTTTGATCTCTTGAGGATAGATCTCTTGAGTATTGCCTTCTTGGCGGTTGATAATTTTTACTATAAGAGGAGGAGAAACTAATTAATTCATTATCAGATAATGAGTCTATAGGTGCCTCATTATCTATTTCAACTTTTATATCTTGTGCTATAGTTCTTTTTCTTTCAATATCATAGGTCTTTTTATTTTCTGTTACTATATTTTTTACACTCCATGATAGGTGTAGCCCTTATCAGAATATATGTTGTTTACAGACTTTGTTGAGGGCCTCTCTTAATGTAAAACATATAACTGTAAAGTTTTGTTTCTTTAGTGTAAAGGGGTTTCTTGTGGTGTAGCATGCTTTCGCTTCTATACCATTAAGTGCCCTGGTTATTAAACTTGAGTAGGACTTGTTTGTGCCTAGTAGTCTTTCAGAGTTTTTATTTCTTTTTATTAGAATATCGTTAATCTCTCTGTCTGTTAGTTCTTTCTTGGAGAAAATGGCTCTAGTAGTTTCTATTTTTAAGGAGGTCATTCATAATGTTTCTGGTTTTGTCTTGAGGTAGCTATGCCACTTGATATAAGTCTTGATCCTTGTTTTTGTTTTGACCTTGTAGATATATATATTTTACACCTTACTATACTTTTTGATATATTCTTTTATAAGGTATTATGAAGTTTTATGTGCTATATCTATTAGGCTAACATATTATATATTCTCTTCTTCTTTCTTTTTTCTTGATTGAAAGATCTTCTTGTTTAATATCTCTAAATTTTGTATTAGGTTGGTGCCCTTGTTTTCAAATTGTTGTAGACTGAAAGCTTCTTCCTTTCTATTTATCTTTTCTAAATATTTGAGATCTTCTTCTTTTTTCAGATGAAAACTTAACCATTCATTTCCATTGATAAATTCTTTGTAAAGAAGGTTGCACTTGTTTTGTGACAATTTCAATATGCTATCCAAGTATGCCTTGATTTCTTCTTTGTTGTTCTTTGAAATATTGGCTGTCATTGCCCTACTTTATATTTGTCCTTTTTGTTTATGAAATAGGGATTTACTATTGAAGTTGCTTGCCTGGTTCTTGAAGCGTAAGAGCTGCACTTGCTTATATTATGGCCTTGAATTTTGCCTTTAAGAGTTTCTGCTTCTATTTCCTCTTGTTCTTGATTTTTCACCATTGTTATTTCATTATCTAATATTGATCTATTTTCTACATCAGTAGTGATCTCCATTGGAATGGGTGATGTTTTTGTCAACTTTTCTTTAATAATGTCCAGGTATCTATCTTCTATATAAGATAGAAGTAGATCCTCTTCCTTTCCCTTTCCTTCATATCAAAGAAAGGTAATATGTTATATAAGAATTTGTTCCTTGCGAAATGTTGTCTTATCTATTTTTAGGATTTTGACAATAATGCTGTCCAATATGGTACACATTTCTGAAGCATCTGCTATCATGCCATTGTGATTAGTCATACCTTTTTGTTTGGCAATTTGTTGTATAGTCCATAGTTTACCTGTTTCATCATGCTTTTTTGCCAATTGAACTAGCATATCAATAATAACATTTTTTCTATTGTTTATTATCAAAAGTATCTGCTTTGCTTTATTTATGATAGGGTATATGTGTAAATTGATATTATTGTTGTATTGTTGTGTTGTATTATAAATAGTCATGTAAGTGGATTAATATATATTATTAGTGCTATTTTAGTAATTGTTGATAAGCTTTTATATGTAATGCTTGTTGTTTTTGACTATGACCTTGCTTTTATATGTGTCTTAATTTTGTTTTGATTAGGTACATGTTGTTTTTTCTTTTTTGCTTAGGTTGTTTACTTGTTTACACTGACTTTGTTGTATTTTTTACAGACCCCTGATTCTTTGTTTACTTTTATCACTTTCTGTTATAATGGTTGTGTTTGACGATCTTACTAATTTAAGTCACACTTGTTGTGTTGTTGTGTTGGAATTTTGTCAAACTTGTTTTGACAACAACTTTATATACATGTACATATTCATGCTACTCTAGTAATGTGTGTGTTTTGATGTGTGTAGAGATAGGATATGTACGTTAGACTATTTAGACCTTGGGGAGTTTTAATGTTCTTCTGGGTCTTGAAGAATTTGAGGTTTGCTTGATTTATTGAGCAAACCTATTTGCTTTAGGATTCTTTGTAGTGTCAAAAACAGTGTCAACCTACACTGGTCTGGCTGCAAGCTTTGTGAAGTTGATATTGGCTCTTCTTTTCTGACTGTAAATCAGTTTATGTTGATTTATTTCCTTCTCTTTAGCAAAGAGAATATGGTCAAGATTATGCTTTATGTTTTGTTTTTCTTAGTGATCACTAGACTAGAGCTATGCATGAAGTATTGTTATTTGTATTAAGATGTCTATTGTGTATTAGTATTGTAAGAGAGTATGTGTTCTGAGTTATATGTGTTGTCTCTTTCTTGGGTATATTATCTAAAAAAGAAATTTCTGAGGATCTGAGGGATTTGCGAAAAAAGTTTTTTTAATATAAATAATTTATTTATGTTCTTTATATCATTAAAATTATAATAATTATTTTTATAATTGGCATTCTTTTTGTAATAATAACATAACACTAGTATCAAAATGTATCTACATACTTTTCGTAATATAGAAATATTGTATAAAATTAAAGTTATAATCACCTAAATTATTTTTTTTTTATTTTTGATAATTGAATTGAGTTTTTATTAACAATTAGAGAAATGTAATAATTTATTTGATATAAACTCAGTTTACTAGGACCTGATAATATGTTAAAAATCAATATATTTCATGTTTAAATAGTATTTTACATAAAAAATTTGCAATAGTCATATATATAAATTCAATACTATGTATTTTATTATCAAATAGTTAAAATTAGTTAATATTTAGTATCAATTTCAAATATAAATCAGCTACCTCTTTGCTAAAAAAATAATTCTAAATTTTCATCTTTAAAAGTTTTTCAAATATCATTATTATAATTATTGTATAGAAGTTTATCAATGCTTAATTAATCTATCCAATATTAAAGACTAAATTTAAAATTCAAATTTTATTAGATTTGTGATAATTGATATTGAATAATAAAATATAAAAAAATTAAATTGAGCCAATTAATTATATTTTTATTTAATAGTTCTGATTGTGTAAATAGTGAAAAATTACAAGTTTTTTTATTTTATTATCAAATTAGAAAATACACTTTATAATTGATAGCTAATTGTTTTTTTAAAAGCCAAGAATATTATTTTATCTGTATAATTTATGGCATATTTGACGTGTTACAAAACTAATAAACTGATCTAATAATTCAAATATATTGTTTATTATATATAAAAACCTACAAAAAAGCTTAAATTCTTCATTATTAATTTTAATTAATATCAATTTTATAAATTTTAGCAATGTATTTGTTACATCATTTGATAAATTAAATTTAACTATATAATTCATAATTCACAACAAAATTCACATAAAATAACTATCTGAAAATTTGCTAGATTTGATAAAAATTCATATTTTGAAGTTAAATAATATTTGAATATATTATCTATTTCTTTATCATTATTAACTTTAGATTCATTATTTTCAAAACTTGCATTATTCAATCACAGATTTTGTTGATTGTTACTTAATGACATTATTGCAACTCAATAAAATATTTCTTGCTCTATATCGAAATATAAATATATTATTTGTCAAATATTTGCTTTTTGTTTTTCAATATCTATAGGAAAATTTTGTTTGTGGATTAATAAGTGATCCATTATATTTACTATAATCACAAGTAATTTTTACTTTTTTAGGATTTTTTTCTTAAACTTTTATTAAGTAAAGCTAAAATTAAACACTTTCCTGACATTTTTGGAAATTGACAAATAGTAATATAAAGTAATAAAGTGATAATTTATATATTAAATGACTTTGAATTGTAATATAATACAAGTGTAATATAATATATAATATATAGTATTTATAGTATGTAACTTCAAATTGTAATATAATATAACAAATAATAATATAATATTATATACAATCCCAAATTGTATTAAAACAATATAAATAACTTTATTTAAATAACCCTTTATTAATTTAATATTTTTTTGCCAATATATCTAAAATGTTTAAACAAAAAAAACTAACTGGATATACTTTTTATAGAGAATAGCTACCTTTACTTTTATAGCCTTCATAACCTTCCCTATCATTACAAACTTTCTTCATATCAACTATAAAAGAAGTGGCAGTAGTTTGTTCAGTAACACCTAGTATTAAATCTTTAATTTCTACTATAATAGTTAAATTACTTAGAAGAAAGTTATCTATTATATTACCTAAAATATTGATATCTGAAGTTTTGCAAATATCAATATTAAAAGTTAAATTGTTATTCAAAACTTAACCCATGTAGGATATTAAAAAAGTTGGAATTAAATTATTGTTGAATTATTAAAATTTATCTTTATTAATTAACTGATTTATTTAGAAAATAAAGAATTATATATATAGATAAAAAAACTAGAAAGAGAAAATATTGAATTTGTAAAACAATTAGACTTAATAAAATAATCAATAACAAGTTTTTTAAAGAATTAGAATAGCAAAAAATATGATCTATGGGTTAATAGTGCAATGGGTGCACTTTCAGGTCACCATCCATGAGTTATTGGTTCAATCCCACTTGAGAACAGTATTCGTAATATAGATTACATTGTACAAAATATATACTTATTACTACATGCATCTTTGTATACAAATATAATCTATAAAAATTCCATTATCCAACCATGGTATAATAAATTAGGTCATACATCCTTGGCCAGTTTTAGTGCTAAAGAAATTATAAAGATTCTACCATCTAGAATATGTGAAGATATTAAGACAAGCCAAAAAAGACCCTAATAGATTCAAGCCTCTAATGGAAATATGAAAGCATCCACCTCTTCTGAAAAAACACTCTCATGGGAGATCTGGAAGACTTCGGTCATCTGCACCAATAAAAAATGTATGGGCTGTAATTCAAATTAATGGGAAATCTTATTACAATCATGAAATCAACTGCTACCAAAGAGGACAACTGTCTGTGAGGCTGGTGATTAGTATTAGCATCATAATGGAAACTGCAAGGGTAGACTAGAAATTTGGGAGAAGTAATTCAAAAAGTAACAACCAAGAAAAACCCCTGTAGGCTATATTTGAAGAGTGGTTAAGAATAAAGCAATGGAAGACTATTGATCAATCAATGAAGTAATACCATTGAATTACCAGAATGTTAGCACAAGACCATAGAGCCTGCACATATCAGAGTATAACCAGCCTTTTGAGGACTAAACACAGTAAGGATCTATTATAGTATACACAAACAAGAATGCAAAACAAAATATCAAGAACTAAGGAATACACATCTAAAGCCCCCTGAAAAATATAATAATAATACAAGTTCCATAGCAGACTTTGGATGCTATGTGGCCCAGGCATAGCAGGGCAACTGACAAAATGATGTCACATTGTGACAAAATTGGAGTATTCATTGGGTAGGTAATATATAAAAATAGGTTAGATAAATAACTCATGTAATCAATACTGTACTATCACAAATACTTAATAAAATTCACTCCAGTCAAGTTGAACTTTAAAAAAAAAAAGAATAGCAAAAAATGAAATAGTAGATTTAAAAAAGAAAATTTATTAATTCAAATCTATGGAACTTGAACTTAATTCTATAGTGGTTATAGAATCTAGAATATCTAAGATATTAGAATCTGAAAGTTTGATGAGTTTAGAAAAGTATCAAAGAATTCAATTTAAGAGAAGTAGTAAAAAGGTAAAACTGATAAAACCAGTTATCAAAGATAAGCTAAAACCAAAAAAAGTAAGAGCAAAAATGAAAGTATTAATAAAAACTATTTCTAATAAATATATAGTAAATTGAGAGTAGATAAAGTTTTTTTAAGTGATATAAATAAAAAAATATTACAAAAGTTGATATCCGAATTAATAAAATCTATAATTATATATTTTAATTTTTCATAAAAGCAAATAAATAAATAGTTAAGCATTTTATATTATCATTAAAAAGTAAGATATTGGAAATCAGAAATTGAAAAATTAGAAGTAGATAATTATTGCTTATATGCAAATAACTAATTAAATAAAGATTAATAATATTCTATATTTATAATATTCTCAGGTATTAATTTTTAACAAATAATTAAAAAAAGAATACAAAGAATTAAAAGTATACAGTTACTTATTGAATGAAAGTCTAAAAAAGTTATTAAATATTGGAATAAATTAACTAATATAATTAAAAAACAAATGTTTTTTCATTTGAAGAAAGTGCAACTAATTTAGAAAACCCATTAAAAGAAAAATAAATATATATGATTACAATTGATATTTTGAAGAAATATTTTTCAACAAAATATTTTATGTCAAATAATTACAATATAAATTATAATTATTTATAATTAAAAAATTTGTTGAAATATTTGGATGAACATTTGAAATCAATTCAAGTATTCCAGCTAACTCATAAATAATATTATAATAATTTATATTTCTATAATATGATACCATCAGAAGGCTTGTTAAATTAGATATATAGTTTGAAAGAAATTTTAGAATGTGAATAAGAAAAAGAGACAAAAAAGTGTAAAAAATTGATAGTTAAATTTAAAAAATGAAAAATTATCAAATATAAGGAATTATTAATGTATTTAAAGAGTAAGAAATAAACTAGAAAAAGTATACAAATAAATAAAATTTGGGACAGTTAAGTTAGAAGAAAAAAGTGAAAAATCTTGAAAAATATTTAATAAAATAAAACTAATTGAAACTAGTTTTAAAAGAGTTAAGCTAAAATATTTAAAGAAAAAAAAAAACAAGTGGAAGAAAAGAAAAAGAAGAAAAAAAAAAAGACAAATAATTTAACAATTGATTTTATAATTTTTTAATAAATTTTATAAAATTTATTAAACTTTCTAAATATTTATCAAATTTCAATACTGGATTTATAACTTTTACTGAATTTTTTATGTCAAATTTTTTATTGCAATATCAATTTTTTTGTCACAATATCAATTTTTTTGTCAAATTTTTTATTACAGTATATAATTTTTTTTTGTCACAACATTGTTAGATTTTATATCAATTTTTTTTACTATAGTATATCAAAAATTTTTTGCTGATTTTTTTCAATATTTTAAGTTAAGTGGCAATAATCAAAAATGATTTGTCAATGTTTGTATTATTATATTTATCAAAATAAAAAATAATTTGGTTGTCAAATAATAGAATTTCAATTAGTATAAGCTATAGTTAAAACATAGGTGAATATAAAATTAATATTAAAAGAAAGAAAGCAATGAATAAGATATTGAATCCAAGTAGACAATAAGTAACTTAGATGGTCATAAAAAATAATTAAGGTTATAGATGAATAATTACTTTAGATAATTAGAAAGAAAAAAAATATTTTTAGAAGTGTTAACTTGTAATGAAAGAAGATTTTTAATAAAAATTCTTTGAAGAATATAAAGCAATTTTATTTTTTATTTTTTATTTTTATTTATATATATATATTTATATATTTTTAGATATTTTTCTTCTTTTATTTTTCTTTTTCCTATTATATTCTTTTGAAGAATAATAAATAATAACAACTTGCTAACAATAATAAATAAGTTAGAAAGATATTTATCCAAAATTTATTTTAAAGTAAAATATTATTTTCAAGATCATGTTTATAGATTTAAGCTTATTTAAGAATTGAAAATTGTTGAGAAATGAATCAGTATGAAATTTAGTTTAGTTATAATATAATTGCCTAATGTATTTCTATTGGTTTTCATAAAAATTAATAAATATACTATATTGACCTAATTATGGATTTAAAAAAAAAAATAAATAAATAAAGAGCATAAGATTCTTTACTCATATATAAAAAAGATATTTATAAGAAAATTTTTATTTCTTTGCTAATAAAGTCTTAATATTATTATTAAATCAACTTGAATTTTTACTTTAAAAGATATTTCTATATTTTTTTTTTTTGTTTATATTTTTCTTTAAACAAAAACTTGATTTTTAGTAATCTAGAAAAGTCATAAAATGCTTCTTTACTTATAACAAAAAAATTTTATAAGGAAAAAAAAATAGTATAATATTCAAAGTCTTTTATATTAAAGTATATTTATAGAGAACTTCTATAATGGGAGATAATAACAATAATAAGTCATATTTTAAAATATTTGTTTATTATGTTTTCTAGTGATCACAATGGATTGAATCGGATCAGATTTTAACTAGATTTGATCTAATCTAATTTTTAGAAATACAAATCGAATATGGATCTGATTCATTTTAAACTAATTCGATCTGATTCAAAACCATAATAGTTTGATTCAATCTGATTTGATTCAAATCCAATTCAAATTCAAAATGAATCTGATTTAGTTTCGATGCAAAAACAGTTTGAAACTAATTTGATATATTTGAATCTGTTTCAAGAAATATTCAACTATAACTACTTTGATTTAAATAAATTAAATTAAATATGCTTAAATTAATCTGACCTTATTTTAATAAAAAAATTTTTAACTAGTATATTATTATTTCAGAAATATTTTTTAACTTTAAATTAAAAAAATTTTTTTTATTAAAGTTAAATAAATTTATTTATACAGCTTATGGTCATTCACTTGCTTCTATATTAATGTACTCCTCTCTATAACCAGTACTCTCTAAAATAACTTGATTTTCTATATCGTTTTTTTCTTTATTTTTTATTATCAATGTTTCAAGTGCTTGCAAAGCATGTTGATCAGTTGATAATTGATTATGCCGGTAATCCATATGATATACTTTTTCTTTATCTTTCCTCTATTTTTTTATAGCTGATACTGTTTTTTTGGCCAAATTTTGAGACAACCCATAAGTTATACCTTCCTTCGGTAATACTGTAGTACCATGCAATTTATTCTCTGGCCAGCAATAAAGAGTATTTTCTAGAAAAATTGTGGCAATT
>CAJVPT010005573.1:0-12030 GCA_910592055.1 Acaulospora colombiana | reverse complement strand
CAAATTATATAGTAGAAATCGATTGACGATTTATTTATGCCGAATTATTTGTCGAATTATATGGTAGAAATAGATTGATGATTTATTTATATTATTAATATGCCGAATTATTTATTTTTTGACGAATGTTACATGAATAGCATTATGCCGAATAAATATTTTTTGACTAGTGTAAATTATTCTTCAAATTATTTTTAAAAAAATAGTAAGATTTTATTAGTTTAAAAATATAAATTTCTTATAAATATTTTTTTTATATATTATTAAAGAATTAATAAAAATAGAAATTATAATATTTTAATTATATATATATATATTTTATTATTTATAATTAGGCTTTTGATATCAGTAGCAAGAAAATTCTTAAAAGAAAAAAAATTAATAATAAAGTATCTAAAAACCTTTCTCACCTTTAAACAAGAGATATATAGAGGTTTTTAATAGTAAAAGTGCTTATTTATTCCTCTTTTGGTTACTTGTTGATCTCTTAGAACTAATACTTTCATAGTTTTCTGAAAAATTTTATCTATTTCAGTTTGATCCTGTATTTTGAATAGTACAAATTCTTATCAAAGATGATTGACTAATATGAAACATGTTAGTTTTAAGAAAAGTAAATAAACTTCTATTGATTATACTTATATATTTTTATTATATTATGAATGATATAAGAAAGAAAGTTCTAGAAGAAGTTTCTCTCCCACTATATATATTTGACTCTCAGAAAATAGTTATAATATTGTAAATTGAAATAGATTTACACAAAAAAATTATATATCTTTTTTAAATTCTTTATATAGTAAAACAAATAGTATCAGTAGAAAAAGTAAATAGCTATATAATCTCTATTAATCTTTTGATAGAAAAAACAAAATTTGTATTATATAGGTTTATATTTCAACAAATAGATATAGACATATGAAAGTACAAAACAAGCTAATATGCTTTGTTAAAAAAAAATATGGATACAGTTTTCTTCTAATTATAATAGATGACTTCAATGTAACATATAATTCATTAAAAGATGAAATATTCTTCTCTAAGTATATTTCAGATTCTCTTGACATTTAGAAATTCCTTATTTAACTTTTTTAATGAATAGAGTTTTTTAGATATATAAGTAATATATAAGAGAAAAGACAAAACCTCTATAAAATAAAATGTCATAAGTAGTAGTAGAATAGATTTTATCTGAATATTACAAAACTTGACAAAACATACAATCCTATATTTTGACAATTAAAGTATAAAAGAGAATACTAGAAGTGATCATACTATACTTTGATAATTCTTTAAGATAACAATCTATTTATAAGAAACAAGACTATCAAACATTATATAACAATTAAAACATGAAAAATCGAGCTATAAGGAATAATTCCCAAATAATGGCAAGCTTTTCAGAAAAGTTTGAACCATAAGTTCAAAACTTTATTAAAATCTATACTTAATAAAAAACCTAATGAAAATAAAAGAGAACTGCAAACAAATAAAATCTGAAAAGTATTCAAATATTTAATTTATAGTGCAGTTTTTAATAAATTAGCAACAAAAAAACAAGCCTCAAATAAGAAGAGGCAATACAAACATAGTTCAAAATTTACGTAATATAGAAAGATTCTTCAAGTAAAAACAGTTTTCAAGAAAGCAGAGGTATTAAAAGAAATAGCAAAAGTATAGGAACTCAATATAGATATTGAGAGACATAATACTATTTATAAACTATATAATCAGATAGAAAACTATTGTATTTAATTTAGTATTTTTAATATTTTATAAATATTCTTAAAAAAATTTATTCAAGATGTGATATAAGGGCTTAAGTTTATATATAAAAACTTAGAAGTCAAAAAAATAAGAGAGAAAATTAAATCAATATTAGAACAATGATGTAATAATCTCAAATACAATCAAAAGAAAATGGTAAGCTTGCTAACAAATAAAGAAAAAAGAAAATAATACTTGATTAATGAAAATCAAATAAGATAGTAAGGAATATATAATAATAAACAAAAAAAAAATTAAAAAAGAAACAAGATAATAACATTAAGAGATATTCAAAAAGTGAAAAATCAATTTTGTTAATCTTACTGAAGAGTAGAAAAGAAATTATGATTTAAAACAGTATATTCAAGATACATAACATAATAATTTTCTAGAACCAATTATATATGAGAAATTGAAAGAAATACTTTGTATATTTCCAAACAATAAAGTTTCAGAAAAATTCAAAATTAATTATAAAATATTAAAGAAGTTGGGTCAAGAAGAAAAAGAACATCTACAAAAGATATGAATACCTTTTTAAAATGAAAAGTAATATCTATATATTGAAAGTAAAGTCACATATATTCAATAGTCAAACCAAAATTATAAGAGTATTAATTAATAAATACAAGATCAATCATATTATTTGAAGCTATTAGAAAATACTTTATCAAAGTTTTAACCATCAAAATAGGCAATATCTGTAGGATTAATAATATTCTTAAAGGTTTCAATTATATAGAATTACTGGAAAAAAGTATAATAAAATCTATTCAAATACTTAACAACATCTGTGAAGATACAAGAGAAAACAAAAAAAAACTATGGATACTCTTTCAAGACATAATCAAGGCATATGATACTATTGGTCTGGAAATACCAATCAAAGCAATAGAAAAAAACAAAATATCCTAAGGATTCATCAAGTTATAATAAGTCTGTTTTAAAATAGAAAGTTCAAAGAAATATTTAAATATAACTTTATAGAACTGATAAAAGCAAGAGATAGAATTAATCAAGGAGAAACCATTTCACTATTGATATGAAAAATTTTCTATAATCTCTTGCTAAGCAAAATCTAAAAAAAGATATACAAAATAGTAGTTTTATAGAATCTTAAACTAAACAATAATATCAATAAGAGATTAGAATTGAGATATACAATTATAATCTTCATGAATAATATTACTTGAATAGCAAGGTTCAAAGAGAACATAGAAAAGATTCTAAAGATAGCAAGGATCTTTTATAAAACAAATAATTTCTAGATTAACAATAGTAAATTAGTACTAGTTACTATTAACAATTCTAATTACTATCTAAAAAGTTTATACAGAGATTAATAATAAAGTGGTTAGTGAACTAGATAAGAGAGAGTCAGCAAGATTCTTAGGGATTTAAATAGGCAACCAAAAAACTATAATCAGATTCAAAAAAATGATATTAAAAAAAAATCAATACCATTATCTAAGCTTTCAAAAATAAAAAAATGATTAATAAGCAACTCTTTATATATTAAATAAAGTACTAATTTCAAGAATAGAGTTCAGAATATAATATAGTATATTGTTCTAGAAAATATGCATTAATTTAACAATAACATATTACAAACTTTTCAAGAATAAAACAACCTTATGCAGATTCATCTCTAATAGTATGATTTATAATTTGAAGATATATAATCTAAAAAGTATACAATTCATCTGATAAGATAATGATTATGGAAGTTTAAGCAACCATATCAATTATAATTTCTATCATTATTGAAATTGAAATAGGAGACAAAAAACTAGGAACAAAATTGAAATGAAAGTCATCGATAAAAAAATTAGAGAAAACAATATAGCAGAATAGCAAATATGTAAAACAAGAAATAAAAAATATTTAGCATCAATTTATATCATATCAAGAAAAATAGAGATTCTAATTAGGTATATTTATCTCAAAATTTTTATGAGAAACTAAGATAAAACAAATAGTATATTTCTAGAATATATTAGATTTATAAAAAGACTCTTGCTCCTTCATAAAGAAATTCATCAATAGCAATGTTTAAATAACATTCTACTGTAAAAAAAAAGAAGATATATTAAGATGTCTTGAAATATCAATAGAAAAAAGAAGACAATTTTATTATTATAACTCTAGAAATGAACAAATGGTTAAGTTTCAATCAATTATTAAACAAAAAAGTGTTTCAGAAAACAAAGGAGGAGATAAAAACATTATTGGTATTATCTTAATAGATATTAATTAAAATTACTTATATCAAGAAATCAAAATGATCCTTAATCAATATAGATAAATAACAAATATCTATATTTACAATTACTTATAGTCACAATGCAAAATCAAGATATATATTATTTCTCACAAACAATATACTGATCTTAATAAAAAATAAAAAATCTATACTATAGCAGAAATTATTAAAACTATTTTTTTTAAAAATAAATATAATGATAAAGAAATTAACAAAATTATTAAATAACAAAACTCACAATCTTTGTAACTATATGAAGTACATAATATTATTATCAAACTAATTGCAAGAACAGTTAAACATATTAAGGCCAGAGCATATTATATTTCTAGAAATTCACATGTACTCAAAAAAAGAAGCTATGTTATAATTTGCTTTTCAATAGTATATAATTTCAACAATATCTTAAAATAACATATTTACATTTATGAGCATAAACTTATAGAAGTACAAAAAAATACTTTAAATAAGAATAAAAGTGTTCTCAAAAAAATATGATTTTATAAAACTGAAGAATTTGATACAGTTATATAAACAATAAACTAATAATATAAAAATAAATTAAACTGATATTAAAAATAATATAAAATTCAATTGATATACAATATTGGAGAATGAAATAGGAGAATGAATTATAAACTAAAATTAAGAAAAGAATACATCTTGATAGAAGAAAAATAAGATGTAATCTTTAAGGCAATAAGCCTATCACCAGTAAAATAGAAAGCTTCAAATACTTTGTTATTGAAAATAATAAAGAACTTGTCAATTTTTGTAATAAATAAAGAATATACAATAGATTTAAAAGTCCCTATTTTGAAATAAAAATGATCAAGATCCAATTCATCAGATCTTGAATAATCTTAAGTGATTGAACAATATAATAAATCTAATTGAGAAAAAAACAGGCAATCAAAATAATGTAAGAAAAAGGCAATAGAGCAACTGCTCCTAAAAGTAGTACTAGTCTAATCAAGGTATATTGGGAGAGAATCTGATTTTCAAAAAAAATTGAACTTATACTAAAAAAAAAAATATGATTATTAAGACAATAGCAGATATCAATATAATCTCTTTCAATACAATATATATTATACTATTTGATAATTTTATCAGTATAATCAAAAAGAACAATATTGAAAAAAATAGACAAAAAATGGATATTATATAATAATTATGCTATAGACAACTCCATATTAAATAATACTATATAATTGAAATACATAATATTAGAGAGATCAATACTAGTTCTGATTAACAGAAGCTATACAAACTCATATAAAAACTTGACATAGATATTTTAGGAATCTATAAAACTAAGCTAATAAAAGAAATAGTAGATTTTGCTTTTAACCTATAGCAAATACATAAGTTTTTCTATAATTGTACTAATAAAAAGTTCAAAGGGTCTGGAGTATAATTTTTTATTAAGAAAAACATTAAGAAAAAGTTAGAATCAATTAAAAGAATAGAAGATTATATAATAGAAGTTAACTTTCTATTAACAAGAAACAAACTCTATATCTATAAAGTATATCTGCTATCTGAAAAAGCCAAAAGTAGATAGTTATAACAGCTGCTTTAAAATAAAATTTTAAATAAGTAAAAGAATCACTTTAAAGTTACAATTATAAATGATTTTAATATAGTTATCAATCCAATAGTAAATTGATTCCTACCTACTAACAAAACAATCCCAAAATACAAAAAAGTGAGATAGGTTTTTTAACTTTCTAGAAGACTGAAATTATAAAGATATCTAAAATTCCTAAAAAAAAAAAGAAAATATCACTTTTACATAAGCAAACAACTTAGCATATAATAGAAATAACTATATCTGGATATTATCAGAAATTAGTTTAAATAATATACAGTATATGAATTCAAAAATATTTCAATTAAAATACTATTGGATAGTAATTATATTCTTTTGTTAATAAGAATAACAACAAATAATTTGCTTAAAAATCAAGTCCAAGAGTAATACAAAACAAAAGGTAAAAAAAAATCAGACTTAACAAATTTTACTATAGAATAATAAAAGAAGTTTAAATACTAAATAGAATACAAGCTTTCAAAAATCAATATGTAATCTTCTTGATAAGAAGCTAAAAATAGCTTTTAAAAATGTGAAAATGCTTAACAAGAACTTGAAACTATAATTATTAAGAGTATATACAAGTGCCTTAAGAAGAAAAGAGTTTATCCTACTTTCAATAGAGAAAAGAAAATTAAGATAGGATCAGTAATTCTAAAGAAAGATTTTGAAGTCTATTGAAAAATCAACAAAATTTATTTTCTTTTAAAGAAAATTCAAATTAATTAGAACTTAAGAACTATAGAGAATATAGAGAATATAAAAAAGGCTATTCAAAATCTATGAGACATTTGTAAATTCCTCAATAAAAAATTATTATCTTTCCAATTATAAGAAAAAATTCCAGAAAAATTAAGAAAGATCATCAAAATAGAATATACCTTTAGAATGATATACAAGAAAAAAGAAAGTCTTTATATCAAAAACCAAATTAAGGAAGCTTTAGAAAACAAATGTGATAACCTTAAATTTAATTAGAAGCCAATGTTAAACTCAGTCTTAAACAATAAAAAATCTAGAATCATATTAGATCAAGTGTTAATCAAAAATTAAGAAGAGAGAAAATATATTACTACTAATCCTCAAACCATTAGAAGCAAGGCCAAAAAGTATTACAAAAAGGCTTTTAAACAAAGAAATATTAACTTTAAAAGTCTTAATCCCTCCTAAAAAAAAGAATATCAATCCAAGGAATAAATTGATCTAATATGGTACTCATCATTACAGAAGAAATCAAAGTAAAAAAGCTTGAAGCTATTTTGCAAATCCTTTTTAAATAATAAGGTTGCTGGCTCCTTATATATTAACTATATAATGCTTTAATCACTTAAGAGTCAAAGGAAAAGAAACTTTATATCTTCTTTTAATAAAGTTTTAAGTATGGATTGAATACTTAAAAAATAGAAAAGCAGTAATATCTATCCTATTTTCAAACCCAAGTTCTAGAAATATGATTTGAGTAATACAAGATCTATTGTTTTTCTAAAAACTGTCAAAAATGCTTTACCAAAAATTTTAACAATTGACTATTAACTATTTGCAAGTAATACAAAATTCTAAAAGGTTCAAACTTTGCTGGTTTATAAGGAGAAAGTATAGCAGAGCCTATTTATCTGCTGAATAACATCTATAAAGAAGTTAAAGAAAGAAAAAAGAATTATGGATTTTTTAAGATACTGCTAAGGTATATAATACAATATTCCTTTATATATTTTAAAGGGCTATAAATCAAATTCAAATTTTTACAACTATCAAAAAGCTTATAATAGATCTTTTTAAAGACAAAAGTTATAGTATTATCCTTATCAATAGACTCTTTAATTCAATAGTAGCAAAGGACAATAATGAGTTTCTAAAGTATTTAGTATATAAAATTTTATAGATTACTTATATTCCTTTTTGAGGAACAATATTTATAGCTCTTTATTTTAATAGGGACAAAGGTTAGGAAATACTATATAAATCAATTATTTGAATAATGAAAAACAATTATAATTAATTTTTTCTATAGTTATTAATTAAAAATTTTAATATTTTCTAGTAAGGGATATTTGACTTTTGTCCTTGTTTCCTCTTTTGGGACCTATCTTTAGTAAAGGAGGCATAAATCAAGGAAAAACAATTACTTTATTATTATAGAGAATTTTCTATGATTTAACACTATGCAAAATTTAAAACAATAGCAATCTGAATTATTTTATGGAAAAAGATTATTTACTTAATTTTAATAAACTTGAAAAAAAAGTTAAGCTCTCTTTAAGATAGATAGTAATTATTTATATGGATGGTATAGCCTGAATTATCAAATCTAAAAAAGATCTGAAAAGAATCTTGAAGGAAATAAAAAAGTTCTATATAGCAAAAAACTCTCAGATTAATATAAAAAAATTAATTCTCTTTATTATTAACTAAAATTCTCAAGTTTCTGGAACTATTCAAACTAGAATAAAAGATATTATAGTTTATAAAATTAATAAAAAAAATCAAGTCAGATTTCTTGATATCTGGCTAAAATCAAGACAGAAGAATCAGAATATTATTAGTCTGATAAAATCAGAAATTAGAATAGTAATTCAGGCTATAACTAAGAAAAAGTTAACAGAAAAATATATATAATATATTATTAACAAGGTTTTAATTCTAAGAATAAAATATGAATACAATACACATATCTAAATAAGAAGACATATAATAATTTCACAGTCATGTTTAGAAAAGTATTCAAAAATAAGATCTTGGTCTATAAAACAATCTCAAACAGTTATATCCATAATAAAAAATATATAATTTCAAGAGTATTGGAAAGATACAACTAGAAATCATATAATTGTATTTTTTTATCAACTCTATAATAATGAGATCTCTGATATTGCCACTATAATTAGATTAATAAAATCAAATCAAATATTGAAAACCTAATAATATTCTAGACAATTATATTAACTCTCAAAAGTTAATTAAAGGAAATTTGATAGTTGCAATACTGGTTCTAACAAAAAGTATACAAATCATCTTTCAAGTTGAAGATAGAAGAAAACATTTAATTATTAAGGGAGTATTCTATCTATCAAATCAATATTACAAGATAATAGAGAATATAAAAAAACCATTTTATCACTATGAAAATATAGGATTAAGTTTCTAAATCAGCTCATTAATACTATTATAATGATACTTAATGAATGAAAAGAAATTCAAATTTTTTTTATTAAATGCAAGGGACTAGTTTCATTTTGATACAAAAAAGTTTGTAAAAAGATAACAATAAATTAAGATCTTTTATAAAACTCTCTAGATAAACTCAAATGAATAGTTTAAAATATATAAACTGAAATATTTTCAATAAACCTAGATAAAAAAAAAATCTATTGGATAGTTTATACCAATACTTTAACAAATATATTATAAAAAATAATATTCATAAGCAACAAATCTTATCTCACTCTATATTAATTAGTATATGATCTTACTAGTAATAATACTTATTTTTAATCAGATAGAATAGTGCAATCAGTAGAAGTAGTTTTATTATAAGTTCACATTTTCTTATAACTAAATAGACATAACAATTAAAAAAAAATAAAATAAATTCTTTTGTCAGGAAATTTTACCAACTCGCAGATAAATATATATTAATAAATAATAATTCTATTAACTATTAGATCTATAAAAGTAGAATCCAGATAGAAGATTAGAACATTATACTAATAGAACAAGTTATACAAATAAAAAAATATAGAAATAAACTTATAAGTATTCTGAGATACTATATAATAAAAGAAATATAGTTGGTCAACTATTTTTTATTTTTAATTTTTTATGCCACAATGACATGTCTTTATTGAGATATTGAGAAATACCTAAATATTTTATAGACTTTCACAGAGTGACTAACTCATCATTGTACATTATTAGTTAAAAGACTACATTACTTAAAAAATATAAGAAGTCCATTAAGCTAGTTCGGACTAAACAAAACTAAGTCTAAACTAGGTACTCTAAGTCAAATTTAGGGGACAATATTTCACTCTCCTAGTAGCTTGGCAATAGTGTCTCTAAGTCAACCAGAGTTATCATCAATAGTTTGTCACTATAGATTATCCCGAAAAATGATGAATTGCTAAAGTTGACACTGGGAAAAAAAGGGGAAGGAATATAAATTAAAGCTCTCCAAAAGGTTTTTGCTCCATTTCACAATTTCTTCTTGAAAGAAATTTGCCTGATTGGAATATTCTCTGAGCTTCATAACATTTGAGGAACTTAGCCATTTCTAAAAGTAATTTAAGAAAAACATTTGTGGCACTTATTCTTCTTTCAATATATAAATTTGCTTATTACTGTTGAGGTTAGCACCATATTACAGAAGAGTTTACCTAACCAGAATAAAGAAATCTTTTCAAGAACTTTGCCTGATTAGGATAGAAGCTTGGAGACCTTAGCTTTTGTTCAAGAAAGCCTTTTCATTACCTAAAGAACTTAATGAGAGATGGGAATTGAATCTTCTTTTCATACCCATTACTTGCCTTTTGGTATCATAATTGTTTCCTGAAGATTGAACATATATGATTGGAGAGAACACTTTTTCTAAAACTTTCTTTTCTACATCACCAATTATGTATTGAGACATATGAGTGTAACCAATAGGAGCTTGTTTACATTCCAAAAACTGACGTGTTTCATATCAGCCAATCATCTTTGGTGAGGATTTGTGCTACTAAAAATTCAGTGTCAAACTGAGGTAGGCAAAATTCTCTAAAAAACCATGAAAGCAATAGCTCTAAGAGGTCCACAAGTGACTGAAAGGGAAAAATAAGTCCTTCTGTCATCAAAAATCTCTATATACCTCTCGCTTCAAAGGTTAAATAGGTCTTTAAGTACTTCACAGTCAGTTTTTCTTCATTTGGAAACTTTCTTGCCATTGGTATCAAAGGTATTACTTGATTTTTCTTGGTCACCAGAAGTCAAGTTTTTGAGTGAAGAGATTTGTAAACAATAGAAGAAGGGTATAAGTGACTCTTGAAGTCATACTTCAAGTTGTTTTAAGGAAAGTATTAAGACTTTATTAGCAAGGAAGTATAAAAACTTCTTTTGAGCATTTTTTTTGTGTGTGGTTATAGAATCAGTGGAAAGAGTTTTTTTGATCAACTATTTTTTATATTTATAGCTTCTATAAAAATAAAATAATAGACTGTGAACTTGAAATAAGTTTGATTCAAATTCTAATAAAGAAAGATAAAGTGATTAAACAGTTCTTAACAAGAGCTTTTATTTAACTATCTATAATCAAAATTGAAATATTAGTTATTCTTATTGTACTGTATATAGCTTTCTGAAATGTAATCATTATGATTTATACTAATTACAATATTATAATTAAAATATAGAAATTGATCTGCTTATATATAAAGATATTAACAAAAAAATAAACAAAAATTATTAACTGGTCTCTGTGAAATAATATCAAAGATCTAGTAAAGAAGAAAGATCTAAATTTAAAAATTTTGAAGATCAAAGTTTATAAAACCAACAAATTTAACAATCAAATAGACTTACTTATTAAATAGGACAGGTAAGAAAATCCAATAATCTGGTATCAATTACTAGAACTAAAAAAAGTTTTTATGATAGTTATGTAAAGAAAATATATAATAGAGATTAGTATTAGAAATTTTATAAAAATATTCAATAAAAAAAGAATTGAATTAGACTGAATAATATAAAAAGAATCTAAGATCTTTAAATCCAAAACAATAAAGTCATAAATTGACTAATTTTTTGAAATCAATTTAATCCAATTAATATTTTTTAATATTTTTTTAAGATCAATAAAGATAAAAGTTTTCTAATTAATTTAACTTACAATAAACTTTTTGTCTTATAAATACATAAAAAAAGAAAATCTAATATATATATTATAACTATAAGTCCAATATGTAAACTTTAAAAAAAGATATTTGGATATTTCTTTGAATATTCAGTTACTAGGAAAATCAAAAAAGATATCTATTAAAAAATAAATGAAAGGATTCATAAATACATTAGTAAAAAAATTAAAGATAAAGAAGAATTCTGATCCATAATAAGTAATTAGATAGACAAATAGTTAAAAGGGATCCAAAAATCTGATAGAAGCCTTTTCAATACTATTTATAGATACATAAAAGAAAATAAGATTACTTTTTTGAAGAAGTATCTTAGAGAACAACCTAAGATTCCATCTGTAACTAATGAAAGATCTCTAAAGTATTTAGTATATAAAATTTTATAGATCATTTATTTATTTATTTATTTTTTTTTTTAACCCTCTGTCAGGCTAGTTATGTGTACTTTATTAAACATTTGTAAACTGTACATATAACATGAATCGCTAAAGCTAAAAAGACGCTAACTAGCTCACTCGTCT
>CAJVPT010005572.1:0-12031 GCA_910592055.1 Acaulospora colombiana | reverse complement strand
ATGAGCAAGACACTGGATCTGAGTAGGTGATAAGTATCTTAAACAGTTACAAGAAAATAATAAAAAACATGGATAGATAAGTTTTTTAGATAATTAGGAAGAAGAAAAATATTTCAAAAGTGTTGACTTCTAATGAGAAGAGGTTTCTAGCAAAGGTTCTTTGAAAGACATAGTGCATTTTAATTTTCTTTTTTTTTTTTTATTTTCATGTAGTGCATTTGCACATTTTTAGATATTCTCCTTTTCTTTTATTTTTCCTTTTCCCTTTTATAGTTTCTCAAATTCAGTTCCTTAAAATATAATAAATAGTGACAACCTGCTAGCAATGATGGGTAAATTAGGAGGGTATTCACCCAAAACTTAGTTCAGAATAAAATATTGTTCTCAAGGTTGCATTTAAAAACTAAAGCTCTTTTGAGAATTGAAAGCATATCAGTACAAATCTTTTAGTTTAGCCATAATATAATTGTCCTATGTATTTCTATCAATTTTCATATTGATTAATAAATACACAGTACTGGCCTAATCATGAGTTAAAAAAAAATATATAGATAAATATATTGTTTTTAACTATATAGTATGTACAACTATATTATATATTAAATTTTACTTAGTTTCTGCATCCAAAATAGGTTTTAATGTTTCTATTTGCTGATTTTTACAAGTATCATTTAATTTTTCCAGTTGGTGAAGTGATGATTATATTTTTATAACCTGTTTTCATAACTATATATAAATAGATTAATAAATATAAAAAACAATATATTGTATATATTATATAAGCTTACATGTTTTGGATTTTCTTCTAATATATTTAAAGTTTCTTATATACTTAAATTAATGATATATATGAAATATTATAAATGGTTTTTTGTTGTACTAAAAGATATTACTTAAGTTTTATTTCATTCTTCTATCAATTTAGTAAATGCAACATTATTTGTAATATTATTGATTGTAATTCCCAATATAATTAAAATTAAATAAACTATTTTAGTCTTATATTATATTTATTTTAAATATATAAATAAATTTACCTCTGTTTTTAGACCTGTGGATCAATAGCATAGTGGTAATGCTCCCAGATCGCAATCATAAGGTTCAGAGTTCAATACCACAGGAGAATCAAGTGAAAATTCAACCATAAGGTAGTACTCAGATCTCATCCCTCCATGATGATAATCAAGTGCTCCATAAGGCAATAAGGAGAACCCATGCACTCATTATGCCTATAGTAAGAATGACAAATCAACACAAGGTTCTATATAAGGCTAGTATGAGTAATATGAGGCCTCCATACATAACCGATCTCAAGTACCTAACAGGAAAGTGAAGAAGAATCCTACCTACTTATCGCAGCTATAACAAGATAAGATACACACAAGGTTCCATAAATATGGCCAAAAATAGGTGGTGCAAGATTCCAGAAACACAAACAAGATCATCTCTCAAATAGGAAAAAAAGAACCTGATCACTCATAAAGCTGACTATAACAGGCCCATAACAAGTCAAAAATTCAATCTGGTACAATATTGAAAGAAGCATAACAGGTTCTGATACTCAAGACTACCAATTGAGGGATCAATGTCCTTTACACAAGACCAGTACTTCAATCAAATAACCAAACAATATGAAAAACACAACAAGCCCCCAAAAAAATTTAAAGTACTAACGGAGCCAATAGGATTTCATATAAGAGACCCTCAACATCAGTGATGCTGGATATCTTAGACAAGTTCCTGACATATTAGCTTTCCTATAAGGAAATAGCAATAGAGTTATCTGGTAAACTATGTCCTAGGAAGTGCTATTTCCAAACATTTGAGATAATAGGTGGAATCACTTCATTAGATTGAATGTATCAAGACTTCCCAAATTCTTAGCTAAGTTAGAATTAAGAAAAAGTCCTACACTAGATGGTCATATAGTTATCCTATCCTGGTTGGGTGAGATGTAAATAGATGCCTCTTGTATTATTCGTTGATCTATAAATCCTTAGACAGTACAGGTAATTACTCATCCCGGTTGTTCCTATGACTTATCTTGACTTTAATAAAGCTTCAAAACTGGTACAGGAATGAGCTAACCTTTAAAAAAAAAATTTTATTTTTGTTTTTTTTTTATTACCCACAATTATGTTACAATAATGTATCTTTATTGAGATATTAATAAATACCTAAATATTTTACAGACTTTCACAAAGTGACTAACTTGTTGTTATACATTATTAGTTAAAGGACTATGCTACTTAAAAAATATAAGGAGTCCATTAAGCTAGTTTGGACAAAACAAACCTAAGTCTAAACTAAGTACTCTAAGTCAGATTTAGGGAACAATATTTCACTCTTCTAGTAACTTGGCAATAGTGCTTCTAAGTCAATCAAGGTCATTGCCAATAGTTTGTTACTATTGATTATCCCAAAAAATGATAAATTGCTAGGGTTGGCACTGGAAAAAAGGAAAAGAAAAATGCAAATCAAAACCTTCCAAAAGGTTTTTGCTCTATTTCATAGTTTTTTCTCAAAAGATGTTTGCCTGATTGGAATATTCTCTAAGCTTCATGACATTTGAGAAACTTGGCCATTCCTGAAAGTGACTTCAAGAAGAATATTTAAGAAACTTATCCTTTTGCCGATACTGTATATAGATTCGCTTATTACTAGTGAAGCCAGCGCCATATTATAGAAAAGTTTACTTGATTAGGATAAAGAAATCTTTTCAAAAAAACTTTGCCTGACTAGGATAGAAGCTTGGAGACCCTAGCTTTTGTTCAAGAAAGTCTTTTCACTATCTGAGGAACTTAATGAGAAATAGGAGTTGAATCTTTTATTTCTACCTGTCGCTCATTTTTTGGTATCATAATTGTTTTTTGGAGATTGAATATATATGATTGGAGGGAATACTTTTTCTAGAACTTTCTTTTTTACATCACCAATAATGTATAGAGACATGTGAGTATAACCAAGAGCTTGTTTACATTTCAAAAACTGGCATGTTTTATGTCAGCCAATTACCTTTGATGAGAATTTGTATTACCCAAAATTCAGAGTCAAATTGAGATAGGCAAAATTCCCAAAAAACTGTAAACATAGGAGTTCTAAAAGGACCAAGACAGTCAAAAAGAAAGAAAATAAGCCTTTTTACTATAGAAAACCTTTATAAATCTCTTGCTTTAAAGGTTAGAAAGACCTTCAGATACTTCACAGTCAATTCTTCTTCCTTTGGAAACTTGCTTGCTGTTAGTATAAAAGGTACTATTTGACTTTTCTTGATTATTAAAAGTCAAGTTTTTGAGTGAAAAGTTTTGTAGACAATAGGTGAAGGGCAGAAGTAACTCTTGAAGTCATACTTCAAGTTGTTTTAAAGAAAGTATTAAGACTTTATTAGTAAAGAAGTATAAAAACTTCTTGCGAACATCTTTTTTGTATGGTCAAAGAATCAACAGAAAGAATATAATATATAAATAAATTTACCTTTGTTTAAATTATAAATTTCTTTAAATATGATAAAAGTGCTTTTTTAATACTTTCACTTGAATGTGTACCTCACAGTTATATAAAGTTTATTATTATACTCTATATTCTTCAATCTTTATTGATAAAATGGATAGTTATGCCTAAAAATGCTTTCATTGAAACTAATGTTCAAATATTAAGTATAAATGAAATACAACTTTCTATTTCTTGTAATATCTTTTGAATTTTTTCTTAATCATTTAAATAATAGTCCATTATATACTGTAGGTCTTAATAGAAATAGCTAATGATATTTTTGTATCTGGTACTAATATTTGTATGAAAGTAAGAAAAGTTGATTCTTGGACAACTGTAAAAGATTGTTGATTGATAACAATCTATTGAACAATTTTTTTTCATTTTTGTTGAGTCATATATTTACTATACATAAATACAAAAAAAATTAATGGTATTTATTTTAAAAATTTAAAAATTATTTGAAATTATTTTCATTTTAAAAAAATTGGCAATTTTAGTATTACTAGTTATTAAATTTAATTTTGCCAGATGAGTTTTTTTGAGATATTTCATTAAATTAGAAGTACTACCTTCACTACAATTATATATCATTATACAATATTTATAGATAGTCTTTTTGTCCTCTTTAAAACTTGCACTTTTTATAAAGTGTTCTCATACTTTACTTCTAGAAATTGTTGAGGTAATTAAGATTGATTTTGATAAATTGCTTGTATTAGTATTTTCAATATCGATATTGTTATAATTAATTAAACTGCTACTTTCATCATATACAAATTGCATACTATCAAATGAGTTTTTATATTCTATTTTTAAAAGAAATAAATTAGTAAAAGCAAAAATATGATAAAAGTAATTAAGCAATAAAACTATAATATCACAAAGAAATGTTTAAAAAATCATCAAAAAAAGCAAGTATTGAATTTTTTTTTAACTTGTCTTTTATATTATTTTTAAAAAAAAATCTATTTTAATTTCCTAGATAGTTTAATTTTAATTTTCTAGATAGTTTGATTTAAATGAAATTAAATAATTATATAACAATTTATATGAACTAATATAAATCTAATTTGAATTATGTCAGATTTAATCTGAATTCAATTTAAATCTGTTTATATTTGATCCAAATCCAATTTGAATCTAATAATTTTGTAAATTTAAAGTTTGATTCTATCTGAATCTGATTGAATTAAAAATTTTGAAATTTGATTTAATCTAATTCATATCCAATTTAGGGATCAATTGGATTTAGATCAAAATTATGGATACTATTCATAAACATGAAAAAATAGAACAAGCTAAAATTTTTATCTGATAAAAAAATTTTTAGGAAAAAAAATAGAAGAAGAAAACAAAGTTCTATTTATAATCCTAATTAATATACTATGGATCATAACTATATGCAACAAAAAGTTAAAGTATCCTTATAAATATAAAGAAAACTTACAAATATCTATATATATAACTACACAAGATTATAATAGAGAATCAAAGCATGAATCACTCCTTATAAACAGAACAATAAGTTAAAAGATCTATGGATAATCTCTATCAAAATAGAAGTAATAAGGACTATTTTCACTTAACATGAATTCACTGATTAAGAAGTTGACAAATTAATAAAAAATGTAATGACCAGTCCTTAAGACTATATAGAACACACAATATCTTTACAAGCTTATTGATATATGCCTTAAAACAAATCAAAACAAAAACCTGTTATATATCAGAAATCTATACATACTCAAGAGAAGAGGATATGCAGTTATATATTTTACAATAGCAAAAGATCTTAATAAAGTACTCAAACAATATATCTTTTTACATAAATACAAACTTACTATATATAAAGTGCTAAAAAATATTTCAAGATAGATATATAACAATAGAATAAAATCTTAGAAGAAATAAATATCTTATATCAAGAGAGATATGGAAAAGCAAAATATAGAACTAGCAATATTTACCTCAAAGAAATAGACAAATTCAGTACAGATCAACATAATAATTACTTGCATAGAACAGATATTAGATTCAATAAAAAGTTTATATAGAGAGAAACTCCTATAGAAGAATCAGATCCTGAATATGATACAGAAAACTCTGATATAAAGTTTGAAAAAAGAAGATTAAGATTCTACAGTACAAATACAAGAAATCCAAGACAAGAACATAATTAATAACTAATAACAGGAAGAAATAGAGAATTGATTAATACACAAAAAAAAAGATATAAAAGATAAAGTTTCAGAATCTTTAACAATATGAATATTGAATCTGAAGCAAAATAAAACCTATTGCAACAAATTCTATATAGTTTAAACAAACTAAACAGTAGAATGAGTCACATTGAAAAAGAAATCCAACCTTATTCTGGATCTATAAGATAGAAAAGAGCCAATTATTTCTAAAAGTTATATCAGTTTAAATAGGAAATACTAGTAAATAACAAAATCTATAAGAAGAATCTAGTACTTTTTGAATCAAAAACAATTCCAAAACAATAATTTAATAACAAACATATTCTTTTTAAACAACCTCCCTATTACTACACAACACTTAAACAACTTTATCAAGTTAATCAAAACAAATACTATTAACAAGAATCTTAAAGAATAAACAATATATCAAAACAACATATTACAATCCACTATGAAAGAAACCATAACTATAAAGATATATAATATAAGAGCAATAAACACAATATTGAATTAATAGTATTTTTTTTATTTTTTTTTTAACCCATAATCATGTCACAATGGCATGTCTTTATTGAAAAATTGAAATGAATTTACAATATTTTACAGATTTTCACAAAGTGACTAACTTGTCTTTATACAAAAGTACTCTAAGTTAGATTTTGGGAACAATATTTCACTTCTTTAATATATTGGTAATAATCTCTATCTACTAGGATTATTGCCAATAGTTTGTCACTGTTTATTGTCGAAAAATCAATGAATTGCTAAGTTAAAAAGGAAAAAAGAGAAAAATAATTGGGGAAAGAGAACAATTCAAGATCCACCAAAAAATCCAAAAATAAGAACAACCTCTTCTCAAAAGGGATCTGTCTGATTGAGATAGTCTTTTTGCTTCACTTGAACCTCAGAAGAAATCTTCTTTTTCATCACTTGCGGCATCAGACGAGTCAATCCAACTGGTCTTTTATTTAAGTAAGCACCGGATTGGAATATCTTAAGGAAAGCATTTAGACCTCAGCTTTTTTCCATTAAAGCTTTGTCACCACTTGAGGAACTTAGATAAGAGATAGGAGTTTGCAATTCAAATTACTTATCATTTGGTCTTTTGGTGTTATAGAAGTTTTCATTAAGAAACTTGAGTTTTTTGGAGGCAAATGTTTTCTGAACATTCTTTTCAATCACCAATGATATCATTAGAACATATTAATATGACCAATAAGAGCTTGTTTATATTCCAAAAACTAACGTGTTTCATGTCAGCCAATTACCTTTGATAAGGATTTGTACTATCAAAAATTTAGAGTCAAACTGAAGTAGGCAAAATTCCTCAGAAAACCATGAAAGTGATAGCTCTAAGAGGCCCAATAGTAACTGGAAGGGGAAAAATAAACCCTTCTGTCATCAAAAACCTCTATATACCTCTTGCTTCAAAGGTTAAATAGGTCTTCAGGTACTTCACAGTCCTTCTTCCTTTGAAAACTTTCTTGTCGTTAGTATCAAAGGTGTTACTTGACTTTTCTTGGTTACTTGAAGTCAAGTTTTTAAGTAAAAAGGTTTATAAACAAAAGAGAAAAGGTAGAAGCGACTCTTGAAGTCATATTTCAAGTTGTTTTAATGAAAGTATTAAGACTTTATTAGCAGAGAAGTATAAAAACTTCTTGTGAACATCTTTTTTGTATGTGGTCAGAGGATCATAGAGAATGTTTGAATCAACAGTATTTATAAAACAAGATATAAGAACTAAATATAAGAATCATAGATATTAGTAAAACAAAACTAAGGAGTGAAGCAGCAGAATATACCTTCAAGTTCCAAAAGACATATAAATTCTTCTACAGTTGAAATAATATCAAACATAAATAATTATGTATAGATCTTCTTATAAACAAGATACATGAAAAGAAACTGGAGTCAATTGAAAAAATAGAAGGCTATATCATAGGTACAAACTTTCTCTCAAAGAAATGTAAATTATATATATATCAAATTTACTTATTATCTGAAAAGATAGAAAGTAGATGACTTCAACAAATATTGCAAAAAAAGAATCCTAAATAAACAATAATAGAAATTTAAGATTATTATTATAGGAGATTTTAATATAGTAGTAAATCCAATAACAAATTGATCCTTATCTAAAAAGAAGGTAACATGGTATAAAAAAGCTGAAATTGATATCTTCAACTTCTTTGAAGATTGGAACTTTACTAATATTCATAACATATGAAAGCAAAACAAGAGTATATACATATGGTCTAACAATTATGCTTATAATAAAATTGATTATACTGTATTTTATTTATAACTGATATTAATCAAAAGAACCTAAATAATTTCAAAACCATTCAATGAAATTAGTTACAAATAGTAATCAGATTTTTCTTTTAATTAAGCTAACAAATGATAACTTGTTTAGAGATAAACAGTACTAAAACCAAAAAAAAATACAAGGCAAAAAGATCTCAGATCCTATTAACTTAATATCAATGTAATAGAAAAAATTCAAATAATAGATTGAAATCAAAATAATAGAATGTGATTGATTATATCTATACTCTGAAAATTCAGCCTGGATCCAAACAAAACTAGATCAGGCATGGCAAGAACTTGAAAATATTTTTATTAAAGATGTATATAAAACTCTTAAAAAAAATGAATATATTTGATATCAAATAAGAAAAGATTCAACTTGCCAATAAATAAACAAGAGTACAAAGCTTATAGAAAGGTAAATAGAATTCAATACCTGCTAAAAAAAACTTATCACAGTTGAAATGCAAACATTAGAGACAAACTTATACAAAAATAATATAGACTCAGATATAGTTCATATAGAAACAAACAAATTAATAATCAAAAAACTAGATAAATATAATTAAGTAAGATTATTGAGTATCTGATTAGGAAAAAGACATAACAATTGGGATACTATTAATCTACTCAAGATAGAGATCAGAATAGTAACCCAAGCAATTAACAACAAAAGCCTAACTGAAAAATATGCCAGATATATTATCAATAGAGTTCTAATCCCTTGTATAGAGTATAGAATGCATTATACACACTTGAATAAGAAAGTTTGCAATGATCTAACAGCCATATATAAGAAAACTTTCAAAAACAAAGCCCTAATTTGTAAAACAATACTAAATAGTTATATATACAATAAACAAATCTATAGATTTATAAATGTATAGGAAATTCAACTTGAAAGTCATATAACAACATTATTTTATCAATCAAATAATAGTGAAGCTTCAGAAATTGCAACAATCATTCAACTTAAACAAAGTCAACTCAAATATTGAGAGTCCAAAAACATACTTAATAATCCAGTAGAAGTTAAAACAATCAAGAAAGATAATTTTGCTACTACAACTCTGGCTATAACAAAGAAACTACAAATTATATACAATAGCTGAAAATGAATAAAGATCTTTAATACTTAAGGAGATATCATATCTATCAAGACAATTATAAATGATGAGAAAAAATATATAAAAGCTATTCCTTCTTTAAAAAAAAAATAAAATAATGTTTTTGGATCAGCTAATCAATATAATCACTAGCAATAAGAGAATGGAAAGTAGTCCAAATTTTGACTGTTACTTGTAAAGATCTCATTTCAAGCTGGTATTACAAATTGGAGCAAAAGTAACAAAACAATAAGACTTGCTAAAACAGTTCTACTAAACTCTAATATGGATTGAATATAAATTAAAAATATTAAAAGTGGTTTCAAAAAACTAATAAATAGAAAATAAATTGGGAAGTTTTGATTGAAACAATAGAAACTACTATAGGAAAAGTCAAAATACAAAATAAGGAAGTATTTTTTATATCATATCAACTCACCTACAATTCTATCATAAATAGTACTACTTGTTATTCTTATACATTCAAACAGCTAATAGTTTTATACATATCTCAAACTTGATTACTATCACAACTAAATAGGCAAGAAAGTATTAGGAAAAAATTTACTCACACTTCCAGGAAACCTCATCAACTAGCAATCTATAGTACTAACAAATGGATTAAGTATTACATATTAGTTGAGACCAAAAGAAATTGAGATACAAATAAAGAATTGAAAAGTTGAACTGATTAAACAGGTCATACAATCAAAAGAGCATATACAAACCTAACAAAAAGTTTTAAACATAACTATAAAGCAATATAAAACAATTCACTTTCTTTATTAACAGATCTTATAAGCAATATACAAAAAATGAGAATAAATTTGAAATAAATTTTGCATGGATTTAAATTGAGAACAACATAATAACTAACCAATTTTTAGTAGGATAATATTATGGCTATCAGCTACAAAAGTAGAAATTCTAGCCATACTTATTATAATCTTTACAATATCTGAAAATGAAAAAGCAACTATATATATAGATTGTAGTACAGCTATAAAGATATGGAAGATAATCCAGTCACAAAAGTTTATTCCATAAGGAAATGGACTAAAATTATCAATTGGTCACTATGGAACTGAATTAAGAATCTAGTATAAAAGAAAAACTTTGCCTCATACTTTAAAGGATCAAGATTATTAAGATATTGAGTTTAATAATATAGTAGACAGATTAGCAAAGTAGGCCAAAAAAAAAAACTCTTTAATTTGATAACAAACATTTGATTTGAATCAAGTTCTCACAATAGTAGCCTGGAAAAAACATATTATTGATATCAGTATTAGAGATTTTTTTAAAAAATAGAATATAAAGAAAATAGGATTAGTTTAGACTAAGCAAAAATATATTCAAGACTGAAGAATATACCCTAGTAAAAAAATTGACAGATAAATTTTCTAGAAATAATTCAATCTATACAATACCTTTTATATCTCTTTTAGTATTAACAAGAACAAAAGTTTTCTGATAAATCTAATCCATAATGAGTTTTTTACTCTTCAAGTAATGCAAAAAGAAAACCAGACTTATATTCAAATATGATATGCTCAATATATAAATCATAAGAGGAAATCTTGAAACATTTCTTTGAATATTCCAAGATCTAAAGTAAAAGATCAATTATATAAGACAAATCTCTAGTAAAATTCTTTAGTATATCAAAAAAACAAAAGATCTATCAGACAAGAGCCAGGCAAAAGTTAAAAAAGTAATAGGAAAATGGATCTAGAATTTTAAACAATAGAATAAAAGCTTATATAATATAGTCTATAGCTTTATATATAAAGATAAGATCAAGATCCTGAAAGAGCATTTCAAAGTCCTCAAGATCCCAATAATAATAACACAAGAGATTATTGATAAATTTTGTAAAAAAATGAGGAAAACCTTTAAGAAGAAAGTATGGAACAAGTGCTTTAGTATTATTATTAAATGGAAACAAAACCAAGAAATTATTAGTAAACTCAAAAGCCTTAGAGTACTAGTTGATATGACTAGAAAAATGGATTGAGTTCTTAAGGAAACCAATCATTCCTTTATTCTTCTTTTCAGAAATATAACAGAAGAAGAAGAAGACTCAAAATGAATGAAGTTCCAAGGCAATATAGTAAATATAATAAATAGTTGAATATCCAAAAATTTTAAATAGTTTGATTTTTAATCATAGTTAGAACTTTGGGAGATTTACAGTGATAAGTTGTAGGTAATGATTTGAGTGGCTAGAGGATAATCAAGTCACAAAGAGGTGAAATATCATTCCCTAAGTTACATTTAGAGAAGATTAAACTTTATAAACAAGTAAGTCAATATGTGAAAATCATAAAATATATAAATATTAAATATGTTTACAATAAAATAGACAAGCCATATTGGCTTGACTGTAGGTTAAAAAAAAAAAAACTTTTTTTACTGATCCTTTGATTATATATAAAAAAGATATTTACAAAAAATTTTTTTATTTTTTTACTAATAAGGCCCTAATATTTTTATTAAACAACTTATGATATATAGTAATTTCAAGAGTTGGTTTTATTTTTTTTTCTTATTTACAAATTACATTACTCAAAAACTTAACTTTTAATAATTAAAAAATGTCAAATAACATCTTTAATATTAATAGTAAAAAAGTTTTTAAAGAAAGAAAAATAAATTATAAAATATTTAAAGACTTTTCTAATTTTTAAAGTAAAAGATTTAACTCTAAATTTTGTATAATATAAATTCTTACTAAAGATGATTGATTGATATAAAATATATTAATTTGTAGAATTTAAATAAGTTTTTATAATTATTATTTTTTTTTTTTTTTAACCCGCTGTCAGGCTAGTTATGTGCACTTTATTAAACAAAAGTAAACTATACATACATTTATATTATGTGTCGCTAAAGCTAAATCTATAACTAACTCACTCG
>CAJVPT010005571.1:0-12031 GCA_910592055.1 Acaulospora colombiana | reverse complement strand
TATATTGATAACACCACTTGGTTTGCAAATAGTCAAGTCAGCATGTAAGCCATCATAGATAGAGTAGCAGAATTCATAAATATAAATAATATACAAGTCAATGATGAGAAATTCTTGCTAATTTATATCAATATAAGTAAAGAACACTAGGAGAGAGATTATACTAAATGAAACATAGATAATATATTCCAAAGTAATAAAGCAACAAGAATTCTGTGAGTATAGGTTTTAGAGAATTGAAAGAAAGATTATCAGAAAAACATTATTAAAAGAAAGATAGAGGCAACTATTGAAATTCTGATATATAAAAAGATTACAAATAAACAAATGAGATATATTATTAATCACAAACTTTTTTTTGTGATAAAATATCTTTTAAATAACCTGATTTATTAAAAAAAGAGTATAATAGATCAAGTAATAAAATGAACAAGATCTTTAAATACAAAGTGAAACTGGTTTCAACAATGCTAAACTGTATTATTCACTTAGATTTTGGATATAAGCTCTTCTACCTATAGGACAAACAAATCTTTATATATAGAAAAAATCTTTTACTAGTTAAAATTGTATCATTCAGCAGCTAAATTCTTATCAAACTTGATTATATTTAATAATAAAAATATTGATGAATTCTTTTTAACTGCTGCTACTCAGCATATTACTATTTTAACAATAAAGTGGCAATCAATTTGGCAATAAAAATTTGGCAATCAAAAATTCAACAATCAAAAATTCAACAATCAAAAATTTGATAATTAAAAAAATTGGCATATTTACAATTTGTCAAAAAATTTATTAACAATTCGTCAAATAATTCATTAACAATCTAGCAATAATTTATTAACAATTTGTTACAAAATCATTTATTAACAATCAAATAAAAATTTAGCAGTCAAAAAATTTATGAAAATTTCTTTTTATGATAAAAACCCAAAGTTCACAAGAAAAAATCAATATTTGCAAAAAGCTCCTTTAACAAACATGTCCAGAAGGTCCCCTAGAATCAAAAACATGATGGTTAACTACATCAGTAAAAGAATCATCATCGATAGTGGTAAAATCACAAAACCACTTTTGAAGACCAAACTACTAAGCAAATTCAATTCACTTACCAGCGCTAAAAGAAATAAAATGTCAAAGACAAAGAAAAGATACAGTAGTTTCAGCAACTATATAGGATCTCATCCAAAATCAAGACGAAAACATGGAGCTCAAGAACAAAGAACAGGATAATAGCACAAATCCTGAGAAGGGCATTATGAAAATCACCAAAACAATAATAGAAATAAATATAGAATCCAAATCACCATCGTCAGTAAGAGTAGTTTCAACAACTGCAATATCAAAAGCAGGAAAAGAGATCCCAAATGATATAGAGAATATTACCAACAACTAGTTCAGTTACAAAGGAGAGTAGAGACTGAGGGACACAATAACAGAACAAATAACTTCCAAAGAAACCTTTGACACACTTCGTCCAGGAAGGTCTACATAGATATAGAAGAATTGCTGTGACTCTCAACTGAAGAAAAAATTTATCAAGTTTATAGCAAACTGAGGAATCTACCAATCCTGAAACACATTCGAATAAAGGAATCAATTGGACCTCCAATTATTGCAGCCATTTTTGACAACTAACATGAGGCCATTGCTATATATGAGATTCAGATCACTGATAATAAGACTTTTAAATTTAGATTAGTACCTCAGCTCGGCACTATAGAATGCAAAGCCCAATACATCAGAATCTGGGACATTCCTAACCACTTTCAAAAAAGAAATATCACAAATCTATTTCAAAACAAAACCCAAATTGAATACATAACTCTGCAATCAGCAGGACAAGTAAAATCTGGAATCTTCCAGTTCAGAACAAGAGAAGAATATAAGAAATAGGTCCAAAATGGGCTATTTACAAAAATATCTTCTATATAAGAGTATATCCAATAGTCAGAACCTATATTACAAGAGAGAAGAGAAACCAGTATAGTGTAACACTTGCTAACCTCCCTTTGGAAACTTTGGTAAAAAAACTCAAAGAGATTATTGAACAGATAGCAGCCCAAGCAGTATATTTCTCCCTTAACTCTAAAAACCAAAACAAGTAGTTTGCCATCATATATTACAAGGATAATAGAAATATTAAAAGAGTACGAGGTATGAACTTTTGCCTTCAAGACAGTGAATTGGTCTGTGTCACAAGAATAACTAAACTCTGTTTTAATAGTGAAACTCATTACCACAACTATACCCATTGCTCAATTGTAAAGGAGAATTCAGTATAAAAGGAAAGAACTAACAGACTGGACCAAACAAGGCTCTGATCAAATAATACAAGAGAATATTTTTCAATCAAACAAGATAGTAGAATGATGTTTCATTAGATTCCATTATCTTTTTGCTGATCCTTGGACCACATACAAAAAAGATGTTTATAAGAAGTTTTTATACTTATAGGTTAATAAAGTCTTATTTCTCTCCTTAAACCAACTTGAAGAAACTTCAAGAGTCATTAACTACTTCCTCTCCTCTTGCTTACTATTCTCTTCAAACAAAAACTTGACCTCTAGTGACCATAAAGGTCAAGAAAAACCTTTTCTACCAATGGCAAGAAAGTTCTGAAAGAAAGAAGAACTAATGTGCCATCATCTCACACTGTAGAGAAACATTACAGAAGTTCTGTAATGATGAGAGACAACTTTCCCACTCTCTTGTCATTTGTTTGGCTTCTCATAGTGCTCGTTCTTGACTTTTTCTGGAGAATTTTGCCTATCTCAGTTTGACCCGAAATTTTAAGTAGCACAAAGTTTCTCACAGCATGATTGGACAGATAGAGCTTACATTAGTAAAAAAATATAAACAAGCTCCTATTGGTCACCACACGTGTTTAAATGCATTTCCTCAGCCCCATAAGAACTTGGGATCCACCATAAGTCATTAGGTCTGATGCAGGTGGATAATGAACACTGTCAACTCCTACATTTTGGCTAACTGAAAGAGAAAGAATATATCTCTCTTCTCCTCTATTATAAAAAGAAGAAAGAAGACTATACTCAAAGGAATACAAAACAAGGATGCTGCCTTAAAAGTACCATGCCTATTCTTTATTAGCATGAATATTGGGAGATCAGGAAGATCTTAGGATCATTCACACCTAATTATCAACACCAACATGTAGTCAAACTACCCTCCAGTGGGTGAAAATACACCATAATAGAACATATAACAATGGTTCAATCTCTATAGATGGTAGTACTTTGGGGAAAACAGTATGATATTTATCAAGTCCAACAAGGCACATGCTGAAAGTATAAAGATTCACCTTTCTAGGCTGGAGTTATCGCAATGGTAAAGAAGGACAGATTGTTGGATGATGAGTCCTTAACTTCTCTAGTATATATTTACCTTCCCCTATATCCTAGAGCCCTTTAAAACCTCTGACTTATCATTACCCAGAAGAACATTTGTAGAAGATCCCATACTGGATAGGGTTTGGAAGGAAAAGGCAAGAACTGGTAGATAAGGATCACAACATAGAGATACTGAAAGCAGTGAAGGAACAGGCATTGTACCTTGAACTGATGAAGCCCTCAAAGAGTAACCAGTCTATGATATCGATGTGGTAGAAGTAGCGTGTCTCTAAATCACCTATAACCAAACTATTTTCTCTCCTTCTTTCAGTGTCTTTTTTGTAATGCAGAATCTTCACCTCTGTTTAGTTTGTACAGTCTTAGCTTCATTTTTCTTTTCTAAATGTAGATAGCAGAGTAGGGTATCGAACACATTAGCAAAACAGATTAGATGGTCTGTGGTAGATATAGATTCATTATATATATTAATCCTTCCAAGATATTTTACACCCTAATGGCCCCACATTAGGTCTCTATCTGGAGATGGCTTAGCCATGAAGTGGTTCTAACCTTTCATCAGTTTACTAGCTTCTTATTGGTTTTCTTAAGTCAGATATACTTGCATTTTAAACTTCACTAATAAACTTGATCAAGCCAACTTAAAAAAAAAAAAAAAAAAAAAAATAGAATGACATTTAACCCCTCTATCTCAGGACATACATATGCTAGTGTCACCAGAGAATCACATACAACAGCAAGTAGGGAAAACATATTAGATATCCTCATATAAATCTAAGCAGATATAGAAGCCATCAAATATCAAGTACATATCCTGGACAAGAGAGTCACAGCGATCGAAGCAGGTCCTCATATTAAAGCCAAAGGGTCAGCAATCACAGACTCTTCCCTCCAAAATAAACTTTTACTGAAAAGTTCAAGCTTCAAAATCCATCACCAAAAAGGTTGGACATCAGACAACAACAGAGACTAATAAATGAAAGAATCAGTCAGATAGAATCCACAATAACATCTACATGAAAGAAATGATAGACTGTCTTGACATATCTATCAATATAACTAATATCTCTGAACTGACACTTTCTTTTCTTCTAAATAATTATGATTAGAGGAAAGCAAGAAAATTAAGCCTGCAACAGGCAAGATGTAGAAAAATTCAATAACAATAAACCATTCAATATTAGAGGAATTAACTCAGAAACTGACAAGTCAGCAATCTTAAATATGGGCAAAAACAACAAATTGATATACTAGGGCTCATAGAAACCAGGCTCCCAAGAAACCAAAAATGGTATGATGAAGAATGAAGATATCAAATTTGGTCAACAAATCTGATACAACAGGCTTATAGAGCAGAAGTCAATATCTTGATAAAGGAAAAATAGGCAATACATATTTTCAGGTTTGAGAAGTGCATCAATTGAAGAATCACAGTATACATAACATTCAAAGGATAAATTCAATACAGAATTATAATAATATACAACTTATCAGATGGGGCCAACAAACAAGACAGGAAAAAACTACTACAATGATGCAAAGCAAAGATCAGTAAGGCAAAAAGCAACAATATGTATGTTATAGTAATGGATAATTTCAACAAAATAATCAATTATCAAAAGAATTGTATTTCAAAAAAAATGTAAAGAAATCAAGCTCAAGCATTTTATCAATTTACTAGAAATGTTTGACTTCGTAGATAATTCAGACAAGCCCACTCCAATAAAAGAAGTTACACATACAATAGAACAAAATCAAATTATGGAAGCAGATTGAACTACATATGGGTATCCAGCCCATTATAACTACATATCATTAATATAGAACATATAGAGATAGAAATAATAATTAAAACAGATCACAAAATTGTAATTACATACCTCCTCAAGCTACACATATCTTGGAGTAAGTTATCAAACAGGAAAAACAACAGACAGAATATTATTAATTATACAAACTTCAGTCCTAAACAATCGACAAGGTTTACTAGAAAAATAGAGAAAAAATCAATTAAATTTGTCAAAGAAAACTTCACAATGATAGAAGTAATATAGCAACATCTTAAAGAATCAATCAAGGTAGCAGCAGAAACCTCATTGAAGAAAAAGTGAAAAAGGAAAAACACTGGTACCATACATAAATCTAAATACAAGAAATTTATACAGAGACCATACAAGATTGATAGCCTATACAAAAAATACCTGGTATGGAAAACGGATCTGCACCTATGCACACCTGCCATAGAAGCACAGATTGCAGAACTGGTACAAGAAATCAACATAACAAGGACCATCATAATAGAACCATCCTAATTTAGCAAGACTCAATGGGTAACAAAGAAAAATTTCACAAATAAGTACTATAAACAAGAGAAATCTAGGAAATAGAGAACAAAATAACCAAGATCATGATCGAGAAAGAAAAAGGAAGAAAAATTCAAAAACATATTGAACAAAGATAAAAAAACCTGAGAAATATTCAAAAAGAATGATTAATAGTATTTTGAACTATCAATCCAAATTTATAGATATACAGAGATTGATAAAGCAGAAATCAAAGAAGGAAGTTAAGATTATTACTGACCTATTTACAGTTAAGAACAAAATCAGGAAACATTTTCAAGAATGGACAAGACCTAGATAGATATTGAATATAAAAGACTTTCCATATTGGGAAAAACAGTATAGACCCAAAGAAACAATTCAGGATAGATAGTTTGACAATGCATTAGCTCTAATAGAAGCAATAGAGATAAAAAAGACAATCCAAGGAAAAAAAAACTGCAGTGCCTCAGAACCATTAGGAATTTCATATATTGTGCTTAAAAACCTGGGAGAAAAGGGAATAAAGCTAATAAAGCTACTTTTCAACAAAATCATGAGAATAGGAGAGATCCCAAAGAACTGGAAAAAAGAAAATGTATATCAATACTAAAATCCAAGGACTGGATGGGAAACATCAACATCACTAGCCCTATAATACTGCTAGAAACAACTAGAAAAGTATTTATGAGTATTTTGATATCAAGACTTGTAACAGTCTGCAATAAACATCAGATATTGTATATTAACAATTGGGCAAGACTACCTGGAGGAAGTACACAGGAGCCAATTCACATACTCAACAATGTGATAAAGGAGGCAAGAGAATTCAAGAAAGAGGCCTGGATCTTCAGTCTTGATATAAGCAAGACATACAATTCCATAAACAGAAACATGTTAATCCAAGCATTAAAAAGAATCTAAGTGCCAAAAGATATAATTAAAATACTAAATAATATACTGGAAGATAGAAACAATAAAGTAATTACTGTGCATGGCTTAACGGAAGAATACCCAATACAAGATGGAATCAATCAAGAAGATACTATCACTCCCTTTCTCTGGAGAGTGTATTATAATCTGCTATTACAAAAAATCAAAGACCACCACAGCAACTATACAATGAAAACAGAAGTGCTATTAGACCTGACTTCACTGAGCCAGAAGGTAATTGTCAATACAATAAGAAAGCAAACAAGGATTACAGCCACAGCATATATAAATAACACTACCTGATTCACAAGTAATAAAACAAAAATGCAAGCAATTCTAAATAAAGTCACTGAGTTTCTCAGGATAAATGACATAAAGGTGAATAGTGAGAAATTATCCTTGATTTGTATCAATGTGTCTCAAAACAAAGAAGTGAAAGCATACAGCTCAATGTAACACAGATCTTGCCAGTATAGCAAAATGAAACAATAAGAGTTCTAGGGATATAAATAACAGAGGATAAAAGAAAACCTGACAGAAGGACATTATTAAAGAAAAAGTAGATATCACAACTAGAACATTGGCCTGAAAGAAAATTACAGACAAACAGATATGATACATTATCAATCAAGCTCTGTTTTCAGTAATCGAATATTTACTCAATGACTTAGTCCTGTCAGAGAAGGAATGTGACAAGTTAAGTAGCAAGATAAACAAGACATTCAAACACAAAGCTGGCCTATTTTCAACAACCTCAAACAGTATTTTCCATGCAGATTTCAGCTACAAATAGTTTAACTTATGGAACCAGCAAATCTTAATATATAGGAAGAACCTAACGAATCGACTTAACAGTTACAACTTTTGTGGAACCACTACCAAAATAAGACTCCAACAGCTACAAAATAACTACTGGTCAAATACTTCAATCCTTACCATCAAGCTTCCATTCTGGACTAGGAAAAGAAACAATCTTACAAATGACATCCTAAATATAATGAAATTACAAGGAATCACAGTAATATCAATGACACATACATAGTTTGGTAAACCAGTTAAAAATAAGGGTAGAGCAATCCTAAACATGGTCACAGAAGAATGGTACAACAGACACAGAATTTTTCTCAAGCACAAAAGGATAATGTTTAAAGATCATCTCTTAAATAATAATAAAACAAAAATATTGTATTGGTAACAAATAAGAATGTGGCTAGGGAAACAAGGAAGAACACCTAAATGGTACAAGGAGCTAAAAAAACTAATCATCCAAAAATAGTCAACACTATCAGCCAATAAGGAAGTCTCAAGCTTTAGAGGATACTATAGTGACAGCAGCCCCAATACCAACAGCTTTCGAACAAACACTCTAGTGCTTCCAGTCCAACACTATTAACTATAAAGTGGCTAGCAACAAAAAAAGATTGAAAAACAATAATAATAAAGAAAAAAAGGCAACTAGATAAGAGAAAAGCAATAGTAATTCACATGATCATTAAGAATAGAACATTACTAATCCACAAGTGCAATGGTTGCCTATTCAATAACCAAGACCTTAGAAAGAAGTATAAGGATTAATAACAATGCATAATGGAAAGCTTCTAGCACATTCAGTAAACATCAGAGTCACAAAGAGCACCACTGGGATTTTTTCAGGACAGTATAAATCAAATACCAGACAACTATCAATTAACAGATTACAGTTATTACTGCAAGGTGTGAAACTCACAATCAATGAAACCAGTAGACAATACTCAGATACATACAAACTGAACATATATCTGGATCCATTGTTAACTACTGAAGAACTTATTAGAAGAAAGTTACAAGCCCCAAATAGGATGATCCAAAGACTACTACAAATAGCTCAACAATTAATATCAGAGAACAATCTTCAATTCTATACAGATGGCTCCTTCACAAGATGCAATACTAGAAGTAGAATGGGAATTGGATAGATGATTCTCTTTGAGTCAGGCAATGAAATTATGACTTTCCAAGCAGAAACTCAGGACACCTTCTCCTTGACCAGAGCAGAACTGATAGCAATCCTTGCAGCAATCAGCACAGTCAGCCTTAATAAAAAAATTAAGATATTCACAGATAGCCAAGGTGCAATTAATGCAATAGACAAAACAGAACAAAAGGATCAAACCAAAAATCAGAAGTTAGAAAGGCCAAATAAACTTTTAGTCAGTACAATTCAAGAAATTATCATGACAAAATAAATCCAATTCATGGATTAAAATCAAAGGCCACTCTGGTAACAAAAGAAATAAACAGGAAGATGAATTTCATAAACAAATTCAAAGACATTATAAAAATTCAGGAACTACAATCCATAAGTAGCAACATAACACTGAGATGGAATTTGTTCTTTATAGACTTGCCGTTCAAAATATTGGGAAGAACTCTCTTGAAGACCAAGTGGATTAGCAAGTGGAGAACATTATGATAAAATCAAAAATGGCTCATAGGACCAAAAGTCAAGGAGATAAATTGGGAGATAACCATGCAGACCCTGATGCCATCCAAGATTATATTCCTTCAAACTAGCCAAGAAGACTATAGAGACAAAACATTCTGATTGAAAACATAATTCAATAAACTTCCTATATTGGCAAACATGAGTATACAGAAATCATAAATATACAAGTCAGGAATATGCATAATTTGTGGAAGATAGGAAGAAAAAGATCTACATTCTTTCACCTGCAAACCAAACAGAAAAAGATTATCTGAAAAGCTTACAATACTCATGACACAGAGTGCACAGCAAGGGCAAATGGCGACAAACAGTCACAATCCATCCAGAACAAATAGAAACAATTCATAGATTCAAGTACAAGACCAGTAAGCCAAGTGAACTTCAAGGACATAATTAGAAAGATTATTACTCACAAAATGGTCCAGATAGCAGGAAAAATTACAGAGAATAAGGAGATCAAAATAGCAGTAAAGAAGTCAACAGAACAGCTCTGGCAAGAGAAAAGTAAAATTTGGAGATTAAGATGTGAATTGGTAGTAGAGTGGAAAAAAACACAAGATATATTTAGGAAAATGAAGTGAAAATGAACAAGGCTTAACAGAAAAATACCAAATGAAAGAATATCACAGGATAAGGGGAGAAAACAAGAGATAGCAGAAAACCTGTATATAGAACTAATGAATCATAATATGAGGAATATACTTCAAAACAGCTTTAATATTAACTCTCTTTTTCATACAAATATTAGTTTTAGTGAAGTCATGACATACTAATATTCACCTTTGAAGTGAACTGAAGCAAGTCACAGAATTTACAAGATACTGAGTCATTAGTTTTTCTCCTATCATTAATATATTTTCTCGCAATTCAATTTGTGTACTTAAGATGATATCAATGATTAAATAAAAACTATATGGCATGACTTTGCCAGCTTTAAAAAAAAAAATCAGTATTAATTTATTTAGTAATTTGCAAAAAATTCATCAAAAATTCATCAATTATTTATTAAAAGATTTGGCAACTATTAATTAAAACTATTTATTAAAACTATTTATTAAAAATTTATTAACAATTTATTAAATATTAAGCAACTATTTATTAAATTATTTATTAAAAGTTTATTGACTATTCATTAAAAATTCAGCAACCATTTATCCAAAAATTTATAAAACTTGTAAAAAAAATTATTCATATTTATATATTATTTGATATCATTTATATAATAATATATAATTAATTAAATTATAACAATATAAATAAGATATTATATATTATATTATAGTTTGTATTATTCATAATTTATAAATATAAAAAATTTGTACATAAATTTATCAATTTTTTTACTTTAATGTAATTAATAATTGTAAATTTTTAATTAATATTTAATAAACCTTTAATGAATAATTTAGTAAATAATTACTGGTTTTTTTTTTAAAAAAAGTACTAGCTCATTCCTGTGCCAGTTTAGAAACTTTATTAGAATCAAAATGTGTTCTAGGGATAACTGGAATAAGTAATTATCCATACTGTCTAAGGATTTACTGATTAATGAATAGTACAAGGGACATCTATTTACGTCTCACCCAATTAGAATGAAATAACTATGTGACTGTCTAGTGTAGGACTACTTTTCTTAATTCTAACTTAGCTAAGGATTTTGGGGAAATTCTACTCAATTTAATGAAGTGATCTATCGAATTACCTTTTATATTTAGAAAAGGCATTTCTTAGGACCATAGTCTATCAGACAACTCTATTGCTATCCCCTTATAGTAAGCTAATGTATCAGGAACTCACTTAAGATAGCCAGTATCATTGATATAAGAAGTCTCTTATATGGAATCCTATTGGCTCCATTAGTACTTTAAATTTTTTTTGGGTGCTTGTTATGTTTTTAGTACTGTCTGGTTACTTGGTTGGAATACAAGTCTTGTGTGTAGGACATTGATCCCTCGATTGGTAGTCTTGAGTATCAGAACCTGTTATGCTTTTTTCAGCATCACACCAGGCTGAATTTTTGATTTGTTATGGGCCTGTTTTTGGTCAGCTCTATGAGTAATTGGGTCCTTCTTCTTCTATTTGAGGGGGTGATCTTATTTGTGTTTCTGGAACCTTACACTGCCTATTTTGGCCATATTTGTGAAACCTTGTATGTATCTTATCTTGTTATGATTATGATAGGTGGATAGGGTCCTTCTTCACTTTTTTTGTTAGGTACCTGAGATCGGTTGTATGTGAAAGGCTTATGTTACTCATGCTAGCCTTATATAGAACCTTGTATTGATTTGTCATTCTTACTATAGGCATGATAAGTGTACAGGTTCTCATTATTGCCTTGTAGAACACTTTATTATCATTATGGGAGATGAAATCTTTATATCACCTTGTAGCTGAATTTTCACTTGGTTCTTATGTGATATTGAACTCTGGACCTTGTGATTTCAACCTGGGAGTACTATTACTATATTATCACCCATAGAGCTAATAAATAGTTACTAATTTTTAATAAATAGTTAATAAATTTTTAATGAATAGTTTTGATAAATAGTTGCTGAATTTTTAATGAATAGTTGACAAATTTTTGATGAATTATTAATAAATTAATGCTAAAATTTTATTGAATTATTAATAAATAATTTTGTGATAAACTTTTAATGAATTATTGTAAATTGTTAATAAATTATTTTATGAATTGTTAATAAATTTTTTGACTTATTGTTAATATGTCTTTTTTTTTTTTTTTTTTTTTTTGCACTCAAAACAGGCCCACTTTATTAGGTGTAATTCGGTACATATTACTTGAAATTACAAAGCAATTTTGCAATCGATTTTCTGTATGTATAAACCCTTGTTACCTTCTAAAAAAGCCAGTTTGTTAAGAATAACCCCCTGTGGCTTGTTGTCTCTCTTGGAGAAACTAA
>CAJVPT010005570.1:0-12032 GCA_910592055.1 Acaulospora colombiana | reverse complement strand
TAATAGCCCTATGTGTAAAAATGTATAAATGTAACTTCTTTCAATGACTTAATAAAATGACGAATCTCACGACGAATTTTTTGGATAGATTGTTATAACAGTGAAGTTATAAGTAGTTTTAAGAAAAACTATCTTGAGACTCGCCCAAATCTTTTTACACATCTGCCTTGATTTTGATATTGTTTTGTATGTGTGTAATAGAAGAATGGACTTTTCTATCCACAGGTTACATGAGCTTTTGATCATTAGCGACAGACTCGCCGATTAGCCTGCTACAATAGGTTACGTTATACAAGATGCATGCTCATCACTACTTGCACCCTTGTACTCACAAATAATCTATAGATTTCTATCATCTGACCATAGTATATAAACTCAGGTCATCCAAGCCTTGGCTGGTTTTAGTGCTAAGGAAATCCTCGATAAACCTGTCATCTGGAATATATATGGATCCAAGACAAGCTAGGAAAAATGTCGATCAGTTCAAGCCTCTTAATGGAAATGGAAAGGATATTTATCTCTTGCTAAAACTACATCCTATAGAAGATAAGTAAGACTTCAGTTATTTGTACCTGTTGAAATGTAATGAGCCATAACAACAATTAATGGAGGATCTCTATAATCATAAAACCAATAGCTACCAAAGAGGATAGCTATTGTGAAGACTAGTGGTTAGTGTTAACACCACGTTGGACAACCTGCAGGGACAGATTCTGGGAGAAGAAATTCAGAAACAATTACCAAGATAATCAATCCAATAGGAGGAGCAATCCATTACAAAGTAACCAAGAGAAACCCCTATAAGGCCAACTTGCAAGAGTGGTTAAAAATAAGGCAATGGAAGGCTATATGCCACCCAATTACGTGACACCATTGAATCACCTGAATATCAAGAACATGTTCAAAGATTTATGCCATCAAAGTTTGAACTAGCCTGCGGAGGACCCAAACATGGCAAAAATCATCCATAGTACTCACGATCATCAAGTAGTAAACAAGACATTACTAAGGAACACACAATACAGCCCCTTGAATATTAACAATAAGAAGTCCATAGCAATCTTTCAGAATACTATAGTTTTGGGCAGAGTAGGGCAACTGACAAAAATGGTATTACTAACATGATAAAATTGGTAAACTTGGTTAGAATAGGTAGTTAAAAATAAGATTATACAAATTGTTCATGTAATCTGAAAAAAAGTACTACTGATTTCTCAATAAAGATTTGTCTTGTCAGTTGGACTAGTTAAAAAAAAAAAAAAAAAATTATTGTTTCTCATTAAATTTCTTAGATAACAAAGACTTTTTTTAAAAAAAAATCAGGATTATCAAGTTTTTATCTCAATTAAGTAAAATTCTCAAAGAAACTTTTTTATTCTAATTAAATATATTTTTTACCTTTTTTTTTTTGTTCTCTGTCAGATTAATTATGTATACTTTATTAAATATTTATAAGTTGTACATATAATATGAGATGCTAAAACTAATTCTTTAACTAATTCATTTGTCTTGATTGTTTTACCTTTCTAAGTGCAACTTCGGAAATAATTTATTACTCCATTAAAAGTTCAGATAAATACCCTTCCAACTTTTAATATCATTGTCTGCAGATTACTTTTTCGAGTTCTGACAAAAATTAAAACTCAACCATTTTATCTCATACTTTATCCTATCTCACAGAATCTGTTTGAGTATCATATTTTCTAATTCTTCTTTCCTTAATGATACTTGATATTATTGATTTCCTAATACCTTGATTCTATTTTTTTGACTCTGTAAATATATCAGTCTTTTAATTTATCATTTCTGTTAATTCCTAATATTCATTTCCACTCTATCATCTTTTCACATCTGATGTTCCAAATTTTCTTTTTGAAGTAATTACATATTTTCTTTGTATTTTTATTATCCACTTTCTTACTTCTTTTTTTATAGTACTTTGAGTCTGCTATCTCATTTATTAAATCTTTTTCAATCAGTCTTATATAGAAGCTAAGTATATTCAAACTAGTGTTTGAGATCCTTTCTATCAGTTGAGCTATTTTCTTATCCATTTCTTCTCTTTTTATTATGTCACCAACTACTAGACTTATTTCTTTTTCTTTTGACTCCTTTTCCCTATCTGTTAGAAGTTTATTAAAACCTTGTATCATATCTTCTATATCTTTCTGCCAGGCTTCTTGCTACTGAGTTTTGTAAGCTAGACATTCTAGCAAGTGTTCTATTGTTTTTTTTTGCTATCCACATGCAAGACATTTTACTTGCTTATATAAGTCTAGTCTTCTTATGGTTAACTTAGTTAACATGGGTAGCTCATTGCTAGTTATCTTAACAAGAAAGTTTTTTTTTTTTGTGATTCTTTGAAAGAGGTTTTTATATTGTTAGCTTTAATTATTAATTATATTTTTTTTTAATTATTATCTATAGTTCTTGTCTATCATATTACTTTAGTTTTATTTTTAGATTATGTGATACATATGATGCAAGGTATGTCTCATTAATTCCTAAGGTAGATTCAATCATTAGGGCAAAGTAGTGATTGATATAGTACGTATTATTTAATTTCTTTATTCTATTATTATAACTTATCTATATTTAGCTAGCAGGTTACCCAAGTAAGCAGATCTGGCATATTGGCCTGATTTGGCAAATCTGACAGATTTGGTCATTTTGATCACCAAATAATTAATATTCAAATATGTATATAAAGGCCAACTGTCTAAAGCAGTTGTCCCAAGATTTTACCTACTGAATTCTCTTATCCTTGATGTTATATATTTCTAATCAACTTTCTAATTAAACCAAATCACCCAAAGCCTCTTTCAACGTATTTGTATAACCTCTACTATCCTTGAATTATCAACTTTAGTATATCATGACTGAGGTATTCTTCCTCAACTTAAAGTGGATTACTGCTATAGTTGTCCCGTCTATCTATCTGATTTGGAGGTTATTGAATAGGTTGACAATGCTAAGTTTTAACTCTTTAATTCTAGTTAAAAATATATTTTTTCAGAAGATGTTGAAGATATAGTAATTAATAAAAATTTCCATTACTTTTAAGACTCTTTCACTATTATAAGGCAAAAGAATTATTGGGGAAGCTGATCTTTTGAGTAATAGAAGATATATATTAGTAAAATTCTTTTAACTAGATATTTCTACTGGAAAGTATTATACTGAAACAATATGGCTTAGTTTTTACCGGGTCACATAAGAACCTAGGGTTCATTATAAGTTACCTTTCTACTATAGGTGAATAAAAAATCACTGCTTTAAGAAGGTTGGAACAAAATATGTCTTGGAAGTAAAGGCTTCCACTAGGCAATAAGTCTTCTCAGATGGAACACAAAAAAGAAATCAAAATCAAGAATAAATAAGTTACTCTAACAATCAGAAGAAGAAAGAATATATCAATTAGTTATTTTTTATTGAGAAGAAGTTTTGAGAAGCAAGTCTTTGAAGGAAGCTGGAAAATTTTATTTTCTTTTTGTTTTGTTATATATTTACTTGAATATTTTTAGATATATCCTTTTTTTTTCAATCTATCTTTTGTAGTTTTCTATATTCCAGTGGCTTGGTGTGACATATAACAGTGTCAACCTGCTGGCAATGATGTAGTGGATTAGGAAGATCTTTATCCAAAGACATTGCAAAGTGATATATTGTTCTCAAGGCTAAATTTAGAGGCTTTTATACTTATAACAAGTTAGTTAGATAGAATGAAAATAGTTAGCTATAGTATTTATCATGTTATTTGAATAAAAATATACTTATGTTTTTAATTAATTAATATGATTACAATCTAGCTTGACTATGGATACTCAAAAAAAAATTAACTATTATAATACTAGAAATATTTATATAAGGTTAAATACTATATATTTTTATAACTTACTTTGAATTATATGAGCTATTAAGGATTATAACAAACTTGCAGTTAGTTTATGATATCAAAAAAATACAAACTAATATTAATTTAAATGAAAACTTGAAAAATATATATTGATTCTTTTTAAGCTTACTATAAATTAACTTGTTAATATTTTTTTTTTTTTTAAAAAAATAAGATTAAATAAACTCTTTTATTAATAAAAAATTTTTAAGCATAACTAAATATTATAGTTTATTATTTTATATTAATTTTATATTAATATTATATTTTATGTTAACTTTATATTTTCAAAAAAATATTAAAAAAATCAGTAAGAAAAGTTTTTTAAAAAAATTTTTTTTACTTGTTAAAAATATTTGTTATAATTTAAATAATTTATTTAAAAAATATATAAGGAATATGCAGTATATATGAAGAAAAAGAGAAAAAGTTCAAAAAACTCTTTCCTGTAGATCTTTTTTTTCAGAAAATTTTCTTTTTAGGCAATTTTCTTCTTCATTTTTCTCTAGCTTTATAAAGAGTTTTCCAAATCACCATGCCACCCAAAACTTGAGCACAATATAGAATGACTCAACAACAATAACATAACATAAACACAGTTTTAAATAACACGAAAAATTATACTTAAAATCAGCAAAACATTACAATGAAAATTCAAGAAACAGAGAAAGAAGGAGTAGAAGCTATTTTATCAGCTACTACTAATAACACTATACATACTCTAGCAAAACAAACAGATATTGGTTCAAACTCAAATAGAATATCCAATATTAAATATGAAGATACAAATAATTAAAATATACTTCCTTTACTCCTAGAGGTTTTTACTCTAAAACAAACTCTAAAATCGATTGGTATAAAGAAACAGAGTATCAAACTTAATACTATGATAAGAGAAAAAAAATTAAATGACTGGCAGTTTACTACAAGATCACTTCCAACTGACTGGCAAGTTAAATATGTGAGAAAAAGATTTAAATGAGCAATTCCTATTCAAGAAATTCCTGGCAGAGACAACCATAATAAAATCTAAAATTTGACAAAACATCTTACCAAATTCCAATCCTTTTTATATATCAAGATTGATAATTTACAAAATGCAAAACTGATTACTGCTTTATTTGGGGATGAAAAAGATATAAATAAAGCTAAAAATTTCATCATCGATAATAATAACATTATTTAATAATATCAATACCCATATATAATAGTACTACAGCCAAAAACAAAAGTATTCGTATATGGGATATTCAATTTAATTTTACACACTATGAGGTGTGCACAGCATTACTAAATTTGGAGAAATTCAATCTCTCAAAATACAAACAATCGATATGTGGCAAACAGCCACTATGGAATACAAAAATCAAGAAGATTACAAAAAAATCTAAGCCAGATAGGCAATCCCTTTCAAAAGAGACCTTATTCACATTTACCCCTTTCTTAATACCTATCAAGTCAAAATATAATAAAACAGTTATACAATAAAACTAGCCAATCTTTTCCCAAGTACTACATAGTCTTTGATCTTAAAGAAATAATTGATTAAACTAAAGTCCAAACATGTTATATTTCAAAAATCTCTCAATATTAACAAAAAAAATTTGCTATTCTTAGCTTCAAAACAGATGAACTCCTAGAAGCTATCAAGATCTTTTCTGCAAAATTTGGAAACACTGAACTCACTTGGATTGATTCAGACACTAAAGCATGCAATTTTTGCTTCAGAATTGAACACATGATCAAAGATTGTCTGATTCAAAGTAGATAAAAATATCTATAAATTAAAAAACAAAAAAATGCCAAAAGATTTGAGCATTTTTATAACAGATACAAACCCAGTAGATACTTCACCAACGCATAGAGACAATTTCTATAAAGAGATCATACCAAACTTTCCTTTATTGAAATTGTAAAGCAAAGGAACACTATTACAAATCCATTAATATAAAGGCAATAGATCCTATTATACACCTCATTGAAAATATCCAAAATATTTCATTGTACAACATTCTATTAGCTATCAAAGAAATAGAATAGGGGATCAAGAATATCAAATCTGAACTTATTAGTATGAACAAGTATATAGGATATCTCGAAGATAACAGTTACTGCTACCATACATGTAAAGCAGATTGTGAACCACAGAATAAAAAAGATAACAAATCAATCAACGAAGAAACCATGAGCATAACCTTCAACACCTCTAGAAAAAGAAGAGTATCAAATTCAGTTTTAGAAATTAGACAAGATCAAGCAAAAATCTATAGGAAATTTAACAGATTATTAGGCAGTAGGAATGCAATCACATTATTTCTCTTCAAACTGGTAGCTATCCAAGTTCACTCCTCCAATAATGACACTTTTAAAACTCTCTCTTATCAATAAGTAATACAAACAATACCTCTTTTCCTATATTGAATATATCAAACATAGACAATCCCATTTCAAATATTTTACTTTTTATCTCTATATATATATCCTTTGGAAAATTATTACTTACAATATTCATGGCATATCAACAGATCTCAAAAGAAATTCTTGATTTGAACATTTTAATATTAATAATTGGCATATTTTCATTACAACAGAAACAAATAATACTTCATAATCCTCAAAATATTGGACACATTGTAGTTACAAATCTTTTTTGACATACAAAAAAGTATAAACTCTAGGACACAGTATTGATATTAGTGTCACTCATCAACTTGCCCAATAAATCTTTAAACATTAGCACTAAAAGGATGATTTCTATTAGTGAATATGGCCTTTCCCAATAAACAAAAAGTCAGAATTATAGGAGTATACTTTCTGGCACATAGTTTTAACAATAAAAAATTAAACATCTTTTACAAGATAAAACAATAAATCAATGAAGCTAAAACAAAAAACTATCAAATAATAGTAGTAGAAGACTTCAATGCAGTAAGCAATTCAAGCCTAAACAAATATAATGACTACAAAAAACACTTTTTAATTATACTCAATGCTATACACATTAAATACTTATTGGAACAAGGGTTTGTTGACATATATAGAGAACACAACCTATTAAGAAAAGAATTTACTTGACAAAATAAACAAAACAAAAGCAGAATAAATCAAATATAGATCCTTTCATTCTCTATATAACATTAAGAGAAGTATATATATCACATGAAATTAAAGAAATTACAGGTAGCAATCATTCAGGTTCCATTGCTGAAATAGAAGCCTGGCAACTGGACAAAACCTTCTCTAAAGCAAAACATATATCAAATCATAAATTCAATTGAAGCCATACTTCATCAGCAGTATAGAAAAAATTTGCAGACCAAATTGAAGAATTTATTGTGACTATCCAAAATATTCTTTAACATAGTAACTTGGACCATAAATAGAACAAGTTCAAACATATTCTCTATAAATCGGCTAAATCATATATAACAAAAATCAAATCACATCATAAAACCTGAAATTTTAAAACTGATCAAAATCATCTCAAAACTCCTTGTTCAACTTTAACAACTCCAACACAAACTTACCACACAAATCACAATTAATATCAACTCAATAATTACAACAATAAAAACAATATTAACAGAACTATATAAAGAGCTTTAACAGTAACTTCTGCCTACAAATACAAATCCAGACCTAATAACATAGAAAATAATAATCAAAAACTTCATAATCAAGTTCAAAAAAGCTATAAAAATTCTTACAAATATATGAAAATAGCAAGCAATTAAACAATTCAATATCAAACAACAAATAATACTAGAAAACCAAAAGAAGGTAATAATAAATGGCATCTTAAACAGATTCACAAAATTTATTATCTTAGATAGAATTATTATCTCTGACAATAACAATATACACATCATCACTGATTCATTAGAAATTAAAGTCAAAGTTAGTGAACACTTTGAACAATGGATTTCAAAAAGAAATATATAACCATTGGAACAATTTCCTTTCTGGCAGACAACTTACGAACCATTAAAACATATAAAACAAGACTGGTATTTAGATCTACTAGTATCCATAAAAATCGAAGAGCTCTCAAGTACTATTTAATAAAGAAACTCAAAATCAGCCCTTGCAGGAATTCAATACTCTACAAAGCATATAAGCATCTAAAACAAGAGGCCAAGAAATTTTTGTTAGAAATTTTTAATAATATACTCAATACTGACCAAATACCAAAATAATGGAGCAGAGAGATTATATATCCAATACCCAAACCAAAAGATTGGTAGAACAATCTTAACATAACAAGATATATTACACTATTGAATACTAGACAAAAATCTTTACCAAAATAATTACAGATAGATTATTTAAATGCTTTACAAATACTCCTATCCTATCAGATCTAACTGGTAGGTCTATCAGGAAATAGTACACAAGATTTCATTAATATTTTAAACTACATTATAGAAGATGAAATAGACAACAATAAAAAGCCTGGATATTTAGCCAAGACATGTCTAAAGTATATGACTCTGTTAATATTTATATGCTTAACTTAGTACTAAAATGCATCAAGCTTTCACAACTTACAATTAATATAATTCTAGCTATTTTCCAAAAAAAAACCAATATAGTCACCACATGTCATGGCTTTATAATATCATGGATGAAATAGATTAAGAGGACTCCATCTCTCCTTTTCTCTGGCAAATTTTTTATAATCCTTTTTTATATACTATAAACAACAACTTCAAAGAATATGCTATTAAAATACCATATCTAATATCAGTAGAAATCAATCCCAAATCTCATTTATAAATATTCCAGTCAGTGCTTATATGAATAATACTATATGAATAACAGAAACTCAATTAAAGCTACAAATAATTTTAAATATAGTATAATTAATAATATAGCAGTGAATCCATATAAATTCTTTCTTCTTATAATTTGTGGCAAAAATTCAGATAATGAAAAAGGGTACAAATGCAAAATCAACATATCCCAGGTTATGAAGATAATATTTCAGTCAGAATTTTAGGTATTTGGTATGACAACAAGACCTTCAAACAATACCAAAAGCAACTAATTCAACAAGAAGTCATGCAAACTAGAGCACTTATAGATAGCAAAAGAGTAACTGACAAACAAATACAATATATCATCAACCATATTCTTTTTTCTAGTATTGAATATCTCCTAAATAATATATTCCTATCAGAAAACATCTGCAATACTATAATGAGCAAACTCACTAGAACCTTCAAACACAAACTTGACTTAACCAATATAATTTCTAACAATATAATTTTTAATACCTTTGAATATAACTTTTTCATTTATAGAACCGACAAACACAGCTATATGTCACAAATTAGATTCAGAGAATCAATAAACAAAATATCACAGGCACTCTAGCAAGTCAATGACTTCAATATCTACAAAATAAATTTTGATCCATCAATTTAATCCTTATCCACTTAATAAAGCCAATATATAAACTAGGAAGCAACTTAATACATGATATTTTCTGGCTCTTGTGCAATCATGGATTCAACATTCAACTATATTACAGTAACAACCAAATTTCCACTTCTTAAAAAATTGACACAACAATTGAAAATATTATTACTCCCCTTTTCTTTAACAAATACAGAACTCAACTAATAAATATAACTTAATGTTTACTGAGTAACTCTTAAATGCATAAAAAATATACCCTCTTCAATAATATTAGCTTATTAGATACAAAAAGAAATTATTACTAGGAAAAACATCCAATTAGTTTCTAAAACTACAAAATCTCCTAAGGATCCAACTATTACAATATTATATCTTAATCCAAATACAGCCAACAAAGTACTTCAGCAACAAATATAACTATCACAAAATCTCATTGGGCAGTTATAATAAAAAATAATCAAATACTTATTGAAAAGAAACAAAGAAATAATTTGGATAAAACAATATCATATCAATACTATACTTTACAAAATAAAGAATCTCATTTGTTCAGTTGTCCAGGATATAATATAAATGAACATACAACATACTCAAGTACATGTCTCTTCTTCTTCAAATCACAAAATACAATTATAATTCTAACAAACTTCAGTACCACATTGGCTTTGCAACCCAAAAACCCTTCACAGCTATCCATTAGAAAAACACAAATATCTCCTAACTCAATACAAGCAGCACTCAATCATCTAACCATCTCACCACCTGAAGAATCAATATATGACTCCTATATAATAATACAAGATAATGATATTATATAAAATTATATTTAATAACATTTCAAAGGAGAATCAAGTATATTAAACAAACTAACATATATTGTCACCTCTATAATAGGTAATTCTTTTCAGATTTATACAGATAGATTCAAATCAGATTGGAATAATACATCATATATGGGTTTAGAATGGATCATCATTATACTCACACAATAGAAGTTTCAATTCCAAGTCCAAAAAAACAAATACTCATCATCTATCAGGGAAGAGATTATTGCAATTTATATAGCATTAGCAATGATATCCACTCAATTTTTTATAGATCTCTATATTGACAGTCAAGTAGCAATATTCTGTATTAACCAATCTCTTAACAAAAAATGTAATCAAGTAATTTGCAAACACAAAAACTATAAACTAATACTAGATATTCAAGATATATGTAAAATCAACAATATCAACATTCGCTTACACAAAGTTTCAGCACATACAGGAATTAAATATAATGAATTAACAGATTAATTGACTAAAATTGATCCCTTTAACAATGGTATGGCTCCTAGAACTCTACAAATTGAAACAACAATATCCAACACCTCAAACATCAGTATAAAACAAGGATATAATAGACATTCTAGTCAAAACAATGTCAAAAACTTTCACAAGCCAAAAGATTAGTACAATGGTGAATTTAAACAAGACTCTTACGGATTTCACAGGTCAATACAAATATATAAACTGGATAACAACCTTTAACAACCTACACCCCTCTAAAATAAGTAATAATAATATATTAATAGAAGACCAACAAATCAGAAAGTTTTCAGTTAATTTATGGAACAATGAATTACCTATCAAAATCAAACTGCATGCAAAAAAACCTATACTCTACACAGATAATTTTTGCTCTCAATAATATCTAATAAAAGATAATTACCACTCTTTTTTCTATAATACTATATCACAAGACCTCACTATACACACAAATAAAATTGCAATCAATACATGTAATAAATATATTTGTCCAGCAATAAAAAGCAACTATATACAAATAATCAAACAACAAATGTCCTTAAAAACACTATCAAAACTCAATCTTTTCATCAAAGGAATACTATTCAAGTTTTTAATATCAACCATATACAAGATTACAACAAATTCTTCCAGTGCACAGAAATATATAAAAGAAATAATATACAAATAGAAAGAACTGCTCTATTACAAATAGCTAAAACAGTATTATATTTTTTAACAATGGAAGAAAACAATAGAAATCAACAAACAGATTGAAAAACAACACAAATACATGAAAAAAGTCCAGCAAAATAGCAGATGGATTAATGAACAAGTCATTAAGAACAGTTATATTACTACCACTAACAACTATCTAAACAATTGTATAAAATATAATACTCCTATTTTCTCTTTGTTTAATATCAAAAATAGTGCTAGCTTTGTCTTGGCAGATTAGTTTTGCCATTGGTCTGAAGTGACAACAAATCATTTGGTAGACTATAGTCTTAAGAAGTTTAGTAGCATAAATGATATATAGAATATCTTCTGTCTTCTTTTGTAATTCCTACAATATGTATTGCAAATTACTTTATCAAAGCTAATAAACAAGGTTGAGTTAGCAAAAAAAAAAGTTAAATTTTTTTAAAAAATTAATTTATTGATTAAATATATATAATAGTTAATAGTTATAATTTATTTAAATATATATTTTGAGTCTAATTTATATATTATTATATAAAATATATTTAACTTGAAAAATAATATTATATAATTTTTTATAATGTATTTTAAAATTATATAAACTATTTAAATATTGTAACCAACACTCTTTCCCGATCACTTAAGGTGCAGCAACCTCGACAACAGGGAAATGGCTTCCAACACTAGAAACCCTAAGGTTTCACAGCTCGAACAACAAAGAGTAG
>CAJVPT010005569.1:0-12032 GCA_910592055.1 Acaulospora colombiana | reverse complement strand
TTTTTATGTATAGTTTACAAAGGTTTAATAAAGCACACTTAACTAACCTGACAGAGGGTTATTTAAAAAAAAAAAAATAATAATTAGAATAAGAAAAATACATAACTATTTAATATAAATAATCTTTTTTAAAAATAAAAAAAGAATTTATCAAATATACCAAACTAAGTATTACTAGTTTCTTCTTGTTATTAGATTAGGTACTATTTAGAATTTTTACTTATCAATTAGCTTGTTATCATCTCTTAGAGGGATTTAATATATTAGGATTTGCTCAAGATACTTAGTATTAACTAATACTAAAGATTTTCTATACTAGTTAATAACTAATTAATGTTAAAAAAAGGGTTGAAAATATTTAAAAGAAGAGAAAATAGAGGAAGAAAAAGGGATACCTAATAATAGTTCTTCTATTCAACTTTGTCTCAGTATTAACTCTCACTTGATCTTAATACTTGATAGATTTGATAAGAAATAAAAAAGTATAGTTTATATATTTTTACTTATCATATGTATTTTTGTTTATTTTTTTGTAACCAAAGATCAATAATTCAAATCTTCAAGTAATCAATTTATCCAAAATCTGATGTAACCAAATTTTTAGAATAAACTTAGAATAGGTAAAATTCTTTAAAAAAACTTTATATTTTTACTATATATTATGAAAGAAATCACTATTTATAATAGAGATATTGGTTCTTTATATTAGTATAAAGATAGATAGTCCTGATACTTCTTTCTAAATCTTGAGATCTTTAAAGAAAAGAAAAGAATAATATTTTTCATTTGGTTTTTTTTATTCAGATTAACTTTTCTACTATTGGTGATTAAGTAAAAATTTAAAAAGAAAAAGTAAAGTAAAGAGAATATAGAAAAAATATTTCTTAAGCAAGGTAATTATTAAAATAAGTGTAATAAAGTTTTATTATTTACAAAACATGGAGTATTGAAAGAATACTTTTTTAGAAGGAATGGTCAGAGGTTACTTTTTTTTTTGAATATCCGTAGTCAAGCTAGATTGTCAATTTATTATTTAATTAAAAATATAAGTACATTTTTATTTGAGCAGCATAATACATACTATAACTAAACTATTTTTTTAATCCAACTAACTCGTTATAAGTATAAAAGCTTCTAAGTTCAGCTTTGGGGTCAATATTTTGCTCTACAGTGTCTTTGGGTGAAAACTCTTATAGTCCACTGCATTATTGCCAGCAGGTTGTTACTGCTATATAGTATATCCATTCAAGCTACTGGAATACAGGAAACTACAAAAAAATAAGTTTAAAAAAGGGTAAGGGATATCTAAAAATGTCTAAGTAAACAACAAGAAAATGAAAAAGTAAAAATAGAAAAAAAATATTTTCAGCTTTTTCCAAAGACTTGCTTATCAAAACCTCTTCTCAATAAGAAATGCCTGATTGGGATATCTTTTCTTTTCCTGATCATCTAAGAAACTTATTCATTCTTGATTTTGATTTTCTTCTTGTTTATTGTTCAAGGAGACTTATTACCTAGTGGAAGCCTTTACTTCCAGAATACACTTGATCTCAACTTTCTTTGAGCAGTGATTTTTTATCTACCTGCAGTAGATAAACAATTTATAATGGATCTCAGGTTCTTATATGACCGAGTAAGAACTAGGTCCTATTATTTCAGTGTGATATCTTCCAGTAGTCATGTCTAATTAAAGAAATTTTACTGGTATATATCTTTCATTATCCAAAAGGTAGATTCCTCAATAATCCTTTTGCCTTGTAATAGTAGAAGGGTCTCAAGAGTGATGAAGATCATCATCAATTTTGATATCTTTCAACAACTTCTAAAGAAATGCATTCTCAACTGTAACCAAAGAGTTGAAACTTAGTATAGACCAGAGACTATTCAGTCTTATTACTTGACCGAGATAAAAAGGAGACCTTTGTTTTGAATTTTGCCTAACTAGGATGATAAGAGAAAAAGACCTCAGCTTGAACTAATAGCAGTTTTTTCACTACCTAGGAACTTGTTGCTCATATATTATTGGTTTTATGGAACTTGATCTATAGGTTAATTCAATTGGAGGAATGGGATAGATACAAGGCATCAATTAACTCTTTCTATCACCAATAGAATCATCAGAAAATATGAAATAATCAATAGAAGCTTGTTTATATTCAACTACTAATATATTTCTTATCAATCAATAAGATGTCAAGTAACATTGTACTATTAGAAATTCAGGATCAAACTGAGATAGACAAAACCCTTTAAGAAAACCATGAAAAACAGTAAAAACTTTAAGAGGGTATAAGATAGTATATGAGAAGGTAGATAATAAGCCTTTTTCTACTAATAAAACCTCTATTTCTTGTTGCTTCTAGCTTTATAAGATGACACTTCACTTGTCAGTTCTTTTGCTTTTTAGAACCTTTTTGTCCTTAGTAGAGGAAATACGTACTTGAGTCTTTTCAAGCCACCAGAGGCTCAAGTTTTTATTCAAAGAAGTTTATAAACAAGTAAGGAAGGATAAAGAGATACATGAAGACAAGTTTCAAGTTGTTTTAATGAAAGTATAAAGACTTTATTAGTAAAAAAGTATAAAACTTCTTGTGAATATCTTTTTTGTATATGATCAAATAATCAGTAAAAAGAGTTTTTTGATGATCAAAGGTTACTATTATATATGAATTATATATTGAATTAGAATTTATTTTTTATGAAATATTATTCTATTTATTTATTTATTTATTTTTAACCCACAATCATGCCACAATTGTATGTCTTTATTGAGATATTGAAAGATACCACAATGTTTACAGACTTTTACAAAGTGACTAACACATTATTGTATATTATTAGTTAAAGGATTACACTACTTAAAAAATATGAGAAGTTCATTAAGCTAGTTTAGACTAAACAAAACTAAGTCTAAACTAGGTACTCTAAGTCAGATTTAGAAGACAATATTATGCTTTTCTAGTAGATTAGCATGGAACCTCTAAGTTAATCAGGATCATTGCCAATAGTTTGTTACTGTTAATTATCCTGAAAAATAATGAATTGCTAAAGTTGGCACTGAGAAAAAAAATAAAAAGAGAGATATAATTCAAAGCCCTTCTAAAGGTTCTTGCTCCATTTCACAATTTCCTCTTAAAAAGAATTTGCCTAATTGGAATATTCTCTAAGCTTCATAATATTTAAGAAACTTAGTCATTCTTGAAAATAATTTCAAGAAGAATATTTGAATAACTTATCCTTCTACTAATATACAAATTCGCTTAATGTTATTGAAATCAGCACCATATTATAAAAGAGTTTGTCTAACTGGAATAAAGAAATTTTTTCCAGAACTTTGCCTGACTGGAATAAAAGCTTGAAGATCTCAACTTTTGTTCAAGAAAGTCTTTTCATTATCTGAGGAACTTAATGAGAGATAGAAGTTGGATCTTCTATTCTTACCCATTACTTATCTTTTGATATCATAATTGTTTCCTGAAGATTGAACATACATAATTAGAGGGGACACTTTTTCTAGAACTTTTTTTTCTATTTCACCAATGATATATCAAAACACGTGAGTGTGACCAATAGGAGCTTGTTTATATTTCAAAAATTGACATGTTTTATATCAGCCAATTACCTTTAATAAAAATTTATGCTATCTAAAATTCAGGATCAAACTGAGGTAGTCAAAATTCCCCAAAAAACCATAAATATGGAAGCTTTAAGAGGGCTAAGACAGTTAATAAAGAAGAAAATAAGTAGAAAACCTCTATAAGCCTCTTACTTCAAAGGTTAAAAAGATCTTCAAGTACTTCACAGTCAATTTTTATTCCTTTAGGAAGTTTCTTGCCATTGGTATCAAAGGTGTTACTTGACTTTTCTTGGTTACTAGAAGGCAAGTTTTTGAGTAAAGAGGTTTGTAAACAATAGATGAAGAGTAAAAGCAACTTTTGAAGTTATACTTCAAGTTGTTTTAAGAAAAGTGTATAATTAAAGGATTGATGAAAAGAGTTTTGAAATATTATTCTATTTTTTTTTTTAACGTTGACTCAACCTTGTTTTATTTGTATTTATATAGTATCATTACATAGAATTTTCTAAGATATACTACTAATTTACTACCAAACAAAACTCAATAGAGATAACCTCTTTTTGGAGGAACTCACCTTGCGACTTGTTGCCACCTCTTTAGTAGGAGCTAACCTGCCAAGGCTGGGCTAGTACTAAAATAAATTTCGAGGATATAAAAATTATCTATTGCGTTTGCTATTTATTGTGTTAGGAATTCGTTGATCAGGTAGATGAACTGGTCTTTTATGAATTATTCTCTTTGTGTGAAGAGTGAATCTTTTTCTTTGGTTTCATATCTGAACTTCTTTTCCTTTTGTTTCGTGATATCGTTCTGTATTTTCCATTCTTAAAAGGCCTCGCATCTTTTTGTCCATATTTGATGGAGGTATTTAATGATTTTTGTATGGATTAGAGAGATACAACTTTTTCTGATTATTTGGTCTGGAATTATTCTTTTGATATTACCAGTTAGTTCTTTAAAGAAAACTCCTTTTATGCTTGCTATTAGGTATTCCTTATATCTCAGGTTACCGTTGTTTTTTATTTGATCTATACTTTTGAACTTTTGGTTTTGTCCACATATGTTTTCACACATTCGACTATTGTATTGATAATGAATGTCTCAATGTTTTGTCTGGTCTCAGGCATATAAAGAGGTATGTATTGGTTTCAGGTTCTTTGTATATTAGGTAGTTCTTGTTTTGATATAGTGATAGAGCTCTTGTGTATAGTTTGCTTTTAGTTGGTAGCTCCTCATTCTATATGCTGAGGCAGAATTTCCTTAACTTTTGGTTCTCCCAGGATGTGTGGTGATCGCTCATTTTGGTGGGTTGCAGGTATGTTGTGGTTATGTGCCAGTCTGTTTCTTTGATGATTCTATTACTGAAGTTGCATCTTGTTCTGTTTAAGAGTCTCCATTTTGCGAGATGTATGGCACTTGTGAGCTTTTTTGTGATCATTTTTATGGGGACTTCAGTGGGAATGTTGTTCCATTGGGGGATTATTCTAATGCTTTGGTTATGTATTAATGCCATCTCAATTTCTTTTTTTCCTGGTATCATACCTTTCCATGGATGTATCTGTATTAATTTATCGGTTGTTTCATTATGTTCAATCCCTAAGTGGCCCTTGATTTTGAATAGTGATAATTTTATTTTATTTTCTTTGCATCATTCTGATATTTGTAATAGTAAGTTGTAGTTCTTTTGTGTCTTTACGGTCTTTTCAGTGCTTTCTTTTTGTGTTTTTAAGATCCTGTTAATTGCTGCTTGGCTGTCAGTATATATGTTTGCAGTGCTATGTTCAAATAGAGTAGCGAGGGCTGTTAGAATAGCTACTATTTTTGCCCTGGTAGATGAGGGGTGGCCGGATTATTTATCCTTGAAAAGTATATGTCTTCTAGTCTGGAATGTTGATAATCTATCCCAATCTCATATAATTTTTGTTTCTGATTTTGGTTAGGGAGCCATCGATGTAAATATCGAAGATTGCGTAGTTGCTTAATTCCTCTTTAATTGTTTTTAGAGCATCTAGACTGTCTATAGAGCCTTTTATTATTTTGGTTAACTTTGCTAGGCTTCTTTGCAACCTAGTTTGAACTATAATTTTGGTTTTAACTTCTTGTGGATTTGTATTGTTTTGTATAGTATGTTCCAGGAAAGTGGTGATCAGGAAGTTGGGGAATATCTTATTTCTCTAACAGAGTTCTCTATTTATAGTGTAGCTTTTGTTTGTTGAGATTTTGTTTTTTTGGACTAGTATGGTGATTGAACATTGTTTTGTGGTTGTAAAGCTGCATTTATTGATATTGTCTTCAAGTAAGTTGATATTGCAACCAGGGTATACCTTCAAGGGGGAACTTTCTGGTTCCTGGGTATAGTGTCTGTATTGTGTTATGTGTTGATCAATTCTTCGTTGTTTTTTCCCAATGACTACATTGCCTTTCTTGATAGTATAGATCCAATGCGGTTTAGTGGTTGAGGTTTCTGATATAGGGGCTCCTTGTTTAAATATATTTAAAGAGGTATTCTGAGAGTTAGGGATTTTTTTTTCTTTCGATTAGATCCTTTAGCTTTCTGCTGATAGTGTTGAACCAGTTTGGTGTTGGGCCCAGGACTGCTTTTTTCCCCATCCTGATAATTTGGCACCATTCTAGGGACTTTGTCTTGCTTCTGTTTAGTATTTGGCCAATGAATATGAGATTGTGCTTTTTTAAATCCTGACGATGTTTAGAGTAGAAAGCTTTGTTCATAATTCTTTCTATTGGTGTGTTGACTTCTTTTATGAGTGTCAGATTGTCTGTATTTGGGATGAATGAGAAGGTGAAGCTGTGTCTTCTCAAAAGTCAGATAATGTTATGTGTAAGGTTCTTTCCTAGGTTCATTAGTGGATATTCTAGTTTGTTCATGATGGGTTGTGTTGACCAGAAGTTGTTTTGAATAGACTATAATCTGGCCCTTGCTATATCACCTACTTTGTTCTGTTTATTAATTCTGTTGCACCAGCTGGTAGAATGTAGAAGTATTTGTCTATCCCAGAGATGAATTATATTGTATTTATATTTATTGAAAAGAATATTATTTGAAGCTGTTTTGGCAAGGCCTAGCTTGTGTTTGAAGGTAGATGTGATACTACTCATAAGCAAGTTACATATCTTTTCAGAAAGCATCATGTTATTATAGAGGTATTCTGTACTGGGAATTAGTACATGATTGATTACATATTGCATTTGTTTATCAGTTAGATTTTTCATTCCAAGCTGGAATTTGGTTTTCCTAAATTTCTATTAAATAAGGGTTTTTTGATAATTTTTTCTACCAGAACTGTTGTGCCATACTCCTAAGATCCTAACAGGTGTTCCTGGGCAGCAGCCATATATTGTATGGTCTTTCATTGTTATACCCTATTCAAAGTCACTGTTGTATCCATTTATGATGAGGAGATAAGACTTTTGGGGATTAATTCTTATATCATTTAGGTGATAGAATTCCTCAGCTTTTCCTATAATTAGTTGCATTTCCTCCCTGTTATTGGTTATCCAGGTAGTATTATCCATATATGCACTGACAGTGGTGGACACCTTTTTTTGCAGCCATTCTTCTCTGATTTCTCTGCACATTTTTGTGGTGATAGTGTAGCCAGAGAAGTTTTTGGTGATGTGGAAAATTAGGGGGTCATAGAAGATATGCCATAGTAGGGGGGAGATTGTATCACCCTGATCAATACTATCTTCAACCTCATATTCTTTTGTGGGTCCATGTTATGTTAAAACTATGTTCTGTCTTTGGTTGAATATATTTCAGAGTATGTTTATTATTTTTGTTGAGATTTTGATTCATTTGAGAACCTTGGTAAGCATCTCCAAGTTCACAGAATCAAAGGCTTTTGACATGTCTTGACTGAGAATCCATGCCTGTTTTTTTATTTCTTTAATGTGTTTAATAATATTGTTAATAATATGTATGGGTTCTTGTGTACTGTTTACTGGAAGTGCTGCCCAGTTAAATTTTGATAAGATTGTGTTTTCTTTTAAGTACTGAGCTATTCTGTCAGTAATAATTTTGGTAAAGATTTTTTTTTCAGCATCTAAGAGAGTAATGGGTTTTATAATATCCAAGTTGTATTGCCAGTCTTTGGGTTTGAGTATAGGATAGATACTACCTTTGCTCCATTCTATAGAGATTGAACCTTCATTGATAATGCGGTTGAATAGATTTCTTATTTCCTTCAAGGCCTTTTCACCCAGTTTTTTGAAGGCTAGATATGGGATTTGATTTCTTCCTGATGCTGATTTGCTACTTTTATCTTGAATTGCTTTCCTTAGTTCATCTTTTGATATGTCTGTGGTGATTGAGTGATACCATTTGGGGTCAATGGAATCTTTGGGGATGTATTTCTGTTCCCATATTGGATATTCCACTAGTTGTTTTGTGTCTCTGACAGGCGTCCATTGTTGGAAGTGTTTCCTGACCCTTGTTTTGATTTTTTTTGATTCAGTTATTATATTGGTTTTTTCTTCCTCAATAATTAGTTTGTCTAGGATGATGCTCTATGAGGCCTATCCATGATACTATTTATTATTGCTCTTTTGTTGGTTGCCAAGAAAAGTTGTCGACTTGCTGTTCTCTGTTTGATTACTTGGTTTTGTTTTCTATAGGTTATAGCCCGGGCAATGACTTTGTGTGCTCATATAATTTTCTATAAGTGGATAATCTATTGTTGGATGATGTCATTAGGGTGGTCTTTTTGTATGCTATGTAGCTGTTATTAGATCTCTGTATCTATCTCCTTAGGAAACTTTGGTATTTTAGTCATGGACTTGTTATTTTTTTGTATTATTTTTAGTTTGTTTTGGAAGGTCTGCATAGTAATTAGGGGATCTTTTATTTGGTATGCTTTTTCTTGTATACTTTTTTTTCGATGTGATGTTCTTTTGGGAATGTGTAGTTTGGCAGCTTTGAGGATATGGTGGCATATAGTGTTTTACTGCTTATCAATCGTTGCTGATTTGTTGCTCTGTTTACTGAGGGGTTTATCTACTTCTTTACTAAATTTCTCCCATTGTTGGCTATTTGCCAGTTGCCAGTTGTATCTGTGATTGGGCTTGTGATGGGTATTGCCTTTGGGGGAGTTGAGTTGCCATACTTCTGTTTCAGTTGTTGTTGATCTATAGTCACTGAGGATTAGGGAATCTAAAGCTTTTCCAATGTATGCTTTCCTACTGTTTCAAGAGGATAGGATATTCATCCAAATTTGATCAATTCTACTACTACAGTTGTTACGGTTCCATGTATACTCTCTCTTTGTTGGGTTGTAATATCTATATGTATCTTTTAGTTTATGGTCAGTAAGTACTTCTATTTGAGAATCAGAAGATCTGTTTGATGTGCTGTAAGTTTCAGGGCCAGCCTTATCCCATGCTGGGTTGGGGACACCATTGAGGTCTCCTAGTACTAAAAGATACCAGTTTTTTTGTATATCTTCTTTAATCCATTGTTTTAATTTGTTGAAAGTTTTTAGTTGTCTGTTGTCTCCGTGGTTTGCATAGAAGTATACTCCTATGATTCTGAGTTTTTGTTTATTTGGAAAGGTCAGATTGGTATGGATAAGTCTTTCTTGCCATGTATTGTGGTTGTACATGTGAATGGCTATTTCTTTGTTGATCATTAGATTTAGGTCTTGTCCGATCATTTGTTCATCATTATGTGACCATAAGATATGATATAGTGGATGTTTCCAGTATTTGGATTGGTGATAGTTTCCATTGGTTTCTGTTGTGACTATTATGTCCTATTTTATTGTGGTACACCATTTGAACCATATTTCTCTTTTGTGCTTGTCGACTAGGTCCTGTATATTGTAGGTAGTTGTTGTCCATATGTTGTTTGTTGTGATATGTAATGGAATATTAGTGTAAGATAGAGGGTTTGTATTGAGCTGGTTTGTGTTTTCTGATTCATTGTTATTATTTTTCCTTTTTTCTATTCTTCCTGTCAGAAAGGAAGTAGTATTATAATTATTTATATTTTCAGGGTTCTCTGTTATTGATAGTTAGGTAAAGTATTGGGGGATATGTTCATGTTTAGAGTGTTGATAAGGAAATTGAACATTTTGTTCATGTTTTGATTCAAGCGGTACATTGTTGAATAGATTCATTGTTGTTGTAATTGGATGTCTTGCAGGTTTTCTGGAGTTTCTTCTGTATTTTCTATGGGATTGTTTTCATCCTAGTGAGGGGCTTGGTCTTCCTCCATTTGCTTCATGTATTCTTTATTATAGCTTTTCAAGTTTACAATTTGCTCATTTAAGTCATCAATTTCTTTTTTAATTTCTCTGATTTCTTGTCTGATTGTTTCAAGAATGCTGAAGACTTTCTCCATGGATTTGTTTCTGTGGAAAAGTTGGTTTGGTCCTCCTCCTCCTCTCTTTGTCTTTGCCCTTGTCTTGCAGCTGCTGTATATAAGCCAGGTCAAGTTCTCCTGTTTGAATGCTTGTTTTTTGTGAAATTTCTAATTGTTTCGGTGTGTACTAGTTTGTATTTGCTATATAGTTTGCTGAAGCATTTGGCCTGTTCTGAGCAGTATTGATTCCATTGTGTACATCTCTCCTTGGAGGAACAATTTACCACCAGGTGTTCGGCACTGCTGCAATTACTGCACAGTTTGGTATTGATTGGTTTCCATTCGACCATGGTTTTTCCCAGGTAAAAGCTTTCCTCAATCGCTGCGTCCCTTGTTTCTTCACTATCAAAGCTAATCACAGTGAATCTTTTCCTTCTATAGGAGAGGTGTCTTGGGATGTAGCATGTCTTAGCTTTGATTTGTTCACAGATATGTTTTAAGTCGAAGGCTATAGTATTAGAAGGAAGATTGGTAAGTTTAGTTGCTATTGCTTCTCTTTTTTTCATTTGTCCAATATTCCATAGTGCGTCAAAGACTCTGACTGAATCTGATCTTAGTGATACACTCCATTTGTTAATGATTGACTGTTTGCTATCTTGATTTTCAAAGGTGATCATAGTAGTTTGCCATATCTGTTGGGTTGTCATTGTAATGTTGGTGATCTCTCCATATTTGGCAAAGGTCTGTTGCACTTCAATGAATTTGATGTTCAGAGGGATGTTCCACACGATGATATTATTTTCTTTTTTTTGAAAAGAAGTCGTGCTTTCCATGTGTTCCAGGTACATGTTGTTTGTGTCTGGCAAGATAAGGTTGCATACCTCGTTTGCCACTTGTTTGTCACCAAAAATGGCGATGATGTGCTCGTTTTCTCCTTTCCCTTTGCTAAAGACTGATATTAGTCCCACTAAGAAGTCCAAGTTTCTTGTCAAAAATAAAATCTTTTGACTGGTGGTTCTTCCAGGAATTTCACTTGCTTTGATTCCTGTTTTGGCTCTTTCTCTGTCGAATTTGACTTTTCTATCGAATGGGGATTTGGGATGCGGTCTCTCATACTAGTTAGTTTTGGTATTGTATCAGAAACGGTTTGCCATTCTACTTCCTGTGTAATAGTGTTTCGGGAGGGGTTTCCTTCTAGTTTGTCTTCAATTTCCATCTCTGTAACTGCCTCTTCAGAGTATTCTTGATGACTAAGAGTCGTGTTTTGATCACAGGGATTGTTTCCTGTATTGTTTTGATATGACGAGGTTACAATAATAGGTGTGTTGATTGAAAGCTCTTTTTCCACTTGCTCATTCCAGGGAGTGTTCTCGGCTGCGCTTTTTGCTTGCTTGGTATTATTGGAGTCTTAGGAAATGTTTTGTTGTACTTTATTGTGGGTTGTGAGCTGTTTTGTAGATTCATTTTTTTTTCTTACAGCTGCTTTTCCTTTGCTTTTTGTGTTTTTCTTCATATTGTCCGTGTTTGATTCTATATGCGTATTTTTCATGTTACTCTTTGCCAAAAGGTTTTGTTGTAGTTGAGTCATCTTGAAATATATTGTTTTTTGGGTTCTCTATTAGAACTCATCTCTTCTATTCATTTTTTTTCTTTTTCCCAAAATTACCAAAAAAGGAAATTTTTAAGAAAAAAAGGATCTGTGGAAAAGAGTTTTTTTTGTTATGGATGTTTACTCATATTATTCTATTTATTTCCAATATTTTTGCAATAATATTATTAAGAGTTATATATATTTTTAGAGCTAATACTATTTTTTAATTTTGAATATTGATATACTATATTTCTAATTAATTATTTATTATAAAGTCTATAATTTATTTTTTAATATTATGTTTTTTTTGTTAATAGATTATAATATCAATAATTCTCTTCTTTTATTTTTTATTTTATTATTATTATTTTTTTTTTAACCTGCAATCATGCCACAATAATGTATCTTTATTAAAAAATTGAAAATGAATTTATAATATTTTACAGACTTTCACAAAGTGACTAACTTGTCTTCATACAAAAGTACTCTAAGTTAGATTTTGGGAACAATATTTCACTCCCCTAATAGATTGGTAATAACCTCTA
>CAJVPT010005568.1:0-12040 GCA_910592055.1 Acaulospora colombiana | reverse complement strand
TATAGTAATATGATAGACAAGAACTATAGATAATAATCAAAGAAAAATATAACTAATAATTAAGGCTAACATTTCCTCCCTACTTAAGCAGTGAGTTCTACGAATCAAGAATTCACAAGAAGTTGATATTTACTGAACTTCAACTTGGTAATTATAGTCAAAGCTGTATACCTTGTTCTCCAAATTTGCTCAATCCCAGATCTTTCAAAGAGATTATAAGTATGGCAGCATCCAGTAAGATGATATTTAGTCTGATATTTATTCAGATAGAATTGTTGTGATCAATTAACAATTTCTTCCAATAATTTCCTCAGGTAGTATGCATAGACTAAGGAGAGAATCTTGTTTTTCATGTGGACAGCATGTTGTATACACCTGTATGTTTGCAAGACCTGATTTTCAGTGGGCTGAAGTAAATTATATGGTATTGGAGTTATTTGCACAAATTCAGGAATTGTGATTAGAAGATCCTCCAAAATTAGGTTTTGAATAGTAGTCATGATAATTTTTGCATGTGTATGGTAATCCTTTTTGATGCAAACTGATAGGCAGTAGAGCTCCTTATATAATTGTTGGGGTGATACAATCATCCATATTTCCTTATTTAATATGAGAATTTTTCTTGATTTGCTTGGATATTCCTCATATCCCTTTTATTATCATATCAAGAGAAACCAAAGTTGTTAAAGCACAAAGACTCACTCACTCAAGAAGGATGGATCCTTTATGGGCAACTGTTATCACTCTCCAAGTAAGGGTCAAATATTTGGAGAGACAAATACATTATGATGAGTGGTCCCAGGCTATCCTTCAAGAAGAAATCTATCAGTTGGAGGGGAAATAGAGTGGTTGATCTCCAGAAGTTCCACTTTAACTAGAATCAGAGAGTTGGAGTTGAAAAACCAGAACTTGCAACAGAGGGTGACCAGGCTTGGTGTTCTATTGATCCAGTTGGGTGTTTCTATTCCTACTTCTTTGGATAGAACCTTTTTCTCACTTGAGCTTTAAGGTTTTTGTTTTTCATTGTCATGTTTTCACTTGTCCACTTATAAGTACTTCATCTTGGGATTATACAGTAATTGCTAAGAGCCCTGGAGCTGGCTGTAATAGTGGTGAGAGCTCAGGGGTCATCATTATTACACTGTATATTCCTTTTTTCAATTTTCAATATATATATAAGTTCACATTTTTCACGTTTAAGATATAGTTTTAACAAGGCCAAGTTGAGAAGGACAATCAAAACTTTTCCATCTATCATCTTAAGTTTAAAGGCTCCATTTTCCAAGTTATCATGTATAAAATAAGGTCCTTTCCATTTTGACTTGAGTTTTCTAGTAAAGTATTTGTCCTTGGCAGCATCATAGACTAACACTTTGTTCCCAATTTTGAAGTCCCTTGGCTTTTTCAACTTCAGGTCAAATCTCTCCTTTTGTTTTTTTTGGGCTTTCAAAATATTTCTTTGGGCAGTTCCTTGAGCAGTCAATAGGGTTTCAGTCAATTGATAGAGTCAAATCAAGATATTTCCTTCCATTACTTCATCCATTTCCATGTGGGGCATTTGAGGATTGCAGTCATAAACCAAATAGAAGGGGATAAATTTGGTAGAAGCTTGTTTTGATGTATGATAGACAAATAGTGTTGGTACAATAAATTCATTCCAATTTTTCTTTCCCTCAGTTATTTTTGCCAGAGATTCACATAGAATCCTATTGAAGTGCTCCACTAGTCTATTTGTTTGTGGGTGGTATGGGGTAGAATAAAAATATCGTATTTGAAATTTTCCCAATAAAGCTTCAACTATTTTATTCCTAAAATGTGTCCATGATCAAAAAGTATATATTTTGAATATCCACATCTGCAAATAATAACTTGATAAACAAAATCTGTAACTCACTATCCTATAGCATGGGGGATTGCTTCAGCTTCAGACCATTTTGTAAAGTAGTCAGTTGCAATGATGATATATCTGTTTTCCTTGCTTGTGATTGGAAGAGGTTCCACAATATAAATGTCTATTTTGGAGAAAGGATTACCAACTGTAATTGGGTGCAAGGATTCAGGGGTCTTGAATTTGCCTCGTTATTGACATTGGTCACAGGTATTAATATAATGCTTCACATCTTCAAACATTTGGAACCAATAGTATTGATCATGTAGTTTTTTAAAGACCTTGTCCATACTAAGATGTGCTCCAGTAAGATGGTTGTATAGTAAGCATAGGATTGGTTCCACTTTATATTTTTGAATTACACAAAATAATTGATTCCTTGTTTTCTTACAGTGATTCTTTTTGTAGAGTTGGTTATTTTTCACTTGATAGTATTGTGCTTTGGAGATAAGTTGCTTTTGTTGTTTATTGTCAAAAGTGTCAGGTAATTTGTTGTGTTGAAGATAGTTTTTGAGATGATGATAGTGTTGAAATTTCATTTTAATAAGATAGGTTGTATTGTTATCCAGAACACTGATTACCTGAGCTGGATATTGTTTATTGTCAGATTTTACTTGTAATTGCTGACTTTGAATTAGTTTTGAATGGATATAAACTTAGAGTTGTGAAAGATTGGTTCATTTACATCATATATCCTAAATATGACATCAGCATTGTTATGTTTCCTTTCAGCTCTGTATTTGATAGTGAATTTATAGGATTCTAAGTGGAGTATTCACCTTGTATGTTGTCCTTTAAGTCAATTGTTTTCAACCATTGAAGAGCAGAGTAGTCAGTAATCAAGAAGAAGTGTTGAGTCCCTAGATATTGGTGAAAGTGTTCAACAGTTCAGATAACTATAAGACATTCCAATTCAGTGGCAGAATAGTTTTACTCAGTTTTGTTGAGACTGTGACTAGCATAGGCAATTGCATACTCCTTTTTTCCATCCTTTTGTGTCAGAACAGTACCAATACCAGTTCCAGAGGCATCAGTATGAAGATAGAAGACCTTGGAGAAATTAGGGTATCTCAAGATAGGAGATAAGATTAGGAGTCGCTTCAGAGTTTCAAAAACTTGCTGATGATCATCTATCCATTCAAAGGGTGGGTCTTTTTCCAAGAGAGAATTTAGAGATTGGGCAATGGAAGAAAAGTTTTTGATGAACTTCCTATAACAAGAGGCAAGTTCAAGAAATCCTCTCAATTGCCTGATAATAGTGGGCCTTGGGAATTCCTTAACTTTTACAATTTTGTCATCATTAGGTTGGATTCCCTCGTGGTTAATCACATGACCAAGTAATTTCACTTGCGATAAAAAGAAGTGACATTTTTCAGAGTTCAATATCAGAAAGGCTTCCCTGAGAGCATTCAAGATAATGGGAACATGCCAACAGGAGAGTTCAAAGATAGTGAAGAAGATGGTAATGTCATCAAGGTAAATTTCAACAAATTTGTCACAGTAGGGAGCCAATACTTTGTTCATTAGTTACTAAAAAGCTGTAGGAGCATTGCAAAAACCAAAAAGTATAACATTGAATTCATATAGGCCATATTTTATTGTGAATACTGTTTTGGGTTTGTCCCTATTACTCATTGCCACTTGCCAATATCCACTTGCTAGATTAAAACAGATGAACCATTAAGCACCATTGAAAGTTTCCAAAAGATCATCAACAATCAGCATGGGGTAGACATCCTTTTTAGTAACTGTATTGAGTTTCCTATAGTCAACATAGAAGCACTTCTTATTATTTTTCTTGGGCACTATAACAATAGAAAAAGACCAGGAGCTGATAGTAGAACTGATGATTCCTTGCTGTAGCATTTTCTCAATTTCTTTTTTGATGAATTCCTGTTGGTCAGGTAAGGCTTTATATGGTCACTGTTGATTGGAGTAGCATTCCCAATATTAATACTATGGGTAACCACTGTGATTCTTCCTAGATTACTTGTTTGGTCTTCCTTGGAAATATGATCAACAAGGACATCCTTATGATCAGATAGAATTTGTTGAACCTCAGCTTGTTATTCCTTGGTCAAGATTCTAGTAGACAGTTCAGAAAAGGATTTCTTAGGTTTAGAATAGTCAGAAAGAAAGATGGCAGGGTTGTTATTCTCAGATTCAAGAACAAGATCAGATATATAGGCCTTCTGTTTCTCAAGATCACTTTTAGATTCATATTCAATTTCATCTAAAAGTTCATCCTCATCATTCTCATAGTAATTGTTACCTTGTGGAAGGTGTGGGGGAGTATCAGCATGGTGGGTGGTTCTTATGGCAATTGTTTTTATCTTTATAAATAATTTGAATAGTATGGTTCTCAAAATTCCAATTTGTCTTCATGTGATCCAGTCAATCAGTTTCTAGAAGAAGGGTCTCCTCATGTGACTCAATTACTTGTAAGATCACCGGTACAATCAAATCCTGGATAAATATTTTCAAAGAAGTTATTTGTCCAAGGGCCCTGGCTCGTGTACCATTGGTAGTAATTACAATAGTTTTGGACTTGATATTAATTTCCAATTCAAGTTTCCTCATAAGTTTGTTAGTAATGATGCTAATAGTAGCACTAGAGTCAAGAATTGCCATCACAGAGTTTTCTTTAATGCGGACATGACTTCTGACAGCTATGGTTTTCCTTAGGTCATCAGAAGTAAGATTATTGGTTTCCATAGATACCTTAGATAGCTTAAGAATTTTCACCAAGTTGTTCTAGAGTAGCTTTGGCAGGAAGATTTAGAATATCCTTAGAGATGTTATAGTTGGGCAGTTGGTTCACAATAGATAGTTGGGCTTTGGTTTTGGGTCTTTTGGGTTTGATAGTAGAAGGGGGTGCAATTACTTCAGATTCAGAGTCATGGGTTTTCCTTGATAGAATCCTAAAAACTTCCTGATGTGTAGGTTTAATTCCTTATTTAATTCAATTGTTTTTGATTTTGCTTGGCCTCTCTCCTATTAGTGGTATAGGGTTGATTGCGCTGGCCAATGTAAACTTTCTCCTTATATTCAGATTTATTGAATTCCTTCTCAGATTCCTCAAAAGTGAGATAATTCAAAGGTTTCCTGAACCTAGAGAAGTTTGCTTGAACCTTTTCAGACATACATTCCCTGGCCAGATGTCCTGGTTCATTGCACCTGAAACATACAAGTTGGGTAGAGTTAGCCCTATTCATAGAGTTGGAGGTAGGTTGCCTTGGATGACGGCCTTGTTTTTCTACTTGAGCAGAAAGAAGTTTCAAATTTTCAGCCAAGTTCAATTGAAGTTTTTCAAACTTTTTGATAAGAGTATCCATAGGATCCTCAGATTTCAAAGAATCCATTTTAAAATTCCTTGAAATAGAAGTAAGATTGTGTGGTTCCTTATAATTGTTTATGTTCTGACTATTTTGACAGCCATTGCAAGTTTGTGTACAGCAGTCACATCATTAGAATTATTTATGGAAACAATTGGAGCCAAGTGTGATAGCAATCTCCTGATATAGTAGCGAAGTTGTTGGCTAAGACTTATGTCACCTTCAATATTGGCCCTTTTGAAAAGTTTTTTGAAAGTGTATAGTAAGTAGTCACAGATTCAGTTGGTCCTTGCCTATGTTTTTCAAGATCACGTGTCCATTTATTGATTCTTCACTGGATACAAAACTGCAGTTTGAATTTCTTAAAGATGACCTTCCATTTCATGGCATTAGAATCAGTATTATTATCCTCAAAATATGTTATCCACCATTCCTAAGCTTCATCCTGGAAGTGGGTATTGAGCATACAGATCAATTTTTTGCCTTTCAATTGATTAACCATTATGGCCTTTTCAAAAGAAGTCAACCGAGTGATAGAATCCTGGGTTCCATTACCAGAGAAGGGTTCCACTCGTAATATGTTGGAGTGTGAAAGCAAAGGATGTTGTTCAAAATAATCATAGATGTTCTTGGATGTTGCCATCATTGTATGGATATGTGTATTATTAAGAGGTGTAGATATAGTAGATAGAATAGAAGAAGAAGAAGAAGAAATAAAAGAGTTAAAAAGTAATTCAAGATGTAAGGGTTTGTTAAAAATAAAAGATTTTTGAAATAATTGTAAGTTTTGGGTGAGATAATAGAAAAGTAAGCTATCCAAGATATATAATCAACAGATAAATTAGATGGTTCAAGGGGATCAACAGTAAAGAATTTTAATTGTGTAATAGTAGATAAGAGTTTCAAATAAATGTTATTAAGAAAAAAATATGTATGTATTGGATAGTAAAAATTAGTTTTTTGAAAATAGTTGATTTACAATAATGAATAGAAGCAGAAAAAATTTGATTAAAATAATATTGGGTTACAAAAGTATAAGAAGTAACAACAAATTCAACTTTGAACCAATTCCAAAAGTTTTTGAAAGTAGGAAAAAGGTTTCTGGGGTAGGCAACAAATTAAACAAGAGTTGTCAATATAAAAAGAATAAATTTGATTAATATTGGTATTTGGATATATTTTGTAGAAAGTATTATATATACTGTTAGTAATAAAGTGGTTTTTTAAACTATTCATATAACAAAATTCAAAAAAGATCTTAAAAATAGATTTTAAAAAAAAACTAAATGAATTTTATCTTTTTTATTATTATTAATTTTTTTTTTTAAACCTACAGTATCTTCTTTTATAATTTTTTATATTTTAGTAACTTGATAGAATATATAATAATAATAACTTGTTAACTGTAATATATAAACTAAAAAAATTATTATTTAATATTTATTCAAAAATAAAATATTGTTTTTAATATCACACTTAAAGATTATTATTACTTATGATAAATTTGTTAAACTTGATTTAAAAAGTTTAATTGTAATATACAGTATATTAAGTTATCAAATAAAATTATACTTTTTTTTTTTTTAATCCTTTATCAGGTTAGTTATATATATTTTATTAAATATTTGTAAGCTGTACATATTAAATAAAACACTAAAGCTAAATCTCTAACTAACTCACTCATTTTGATTATATTATCTCTCTAAGTGCAATTTTAAGAATAATTTATCACTCTATTAAAGGTTCGGATGAAAATTCTTCCAATTTCTAATATTATTGTTTACAGGTCACTATTGCAGATCACTCTTTTAAACTTTGACAAAGATCAAAACCCAACCACTTCATATCATACTTCATTCCATTTATTAAAATTTCTTCTAATTTCTTGTTTTTGATTCTTTTTTCTTCATATATCAGTTTCTTACTGAATCAATTTTCTATATTTTTATTCTTTCTTTTCTGGTCTCATGAATATAATGGTCTTTTTATCTTGTTATATTAGTGGATTCCTGATTTCTGTTTCTATTCAATCACTTTTTTACATTTTGCATTTCATATTTTCTTTTAGAAGTGATTATATACTTTTTCTTGCATCTTCGTTATCCATTTTCTTGCTTCTTTTCCAATTATTTTGACATGACATGTCAAATCCACTATTTTAATAATTAGTTCTTTCTCTATTGGTTCCATACAGAAGCTAGGTGTGTCCTAACTGATTTCTGAGATTCTTTCTACTAGTTTTACTATCTGTTTGTCGATTTCTCCTGTTTATATCCTATTATTTATTTTCAAGCTTAACTCTTTCTTTTCTAATTTAGTTTTTCTTTTTTTTAAGAGCTTTTTGAATCTTTTCAAGACTCCTTCTATTCCTTTTTGCCATGCCTCATTCTACTGAGTCTTATAAGCTGGAAATTCTAATAAGTGTTCTATTGTTTTCTCTTCCTAGCCACACATAATACATGTTACTTGCTTGTAAAGATCTAATCTTCTTATGACCAGCTTCGTAAATATTGATAGCTTATCATTGATCAATTTAGTGAGAAAGTTTTTGTTTCATGAGCTTTTAAATGAGATATTCCATGTACATACTTTATTAAAATATTTCCATACAAGATTTTACATATATCTATATTGATCTTGGATTTGCTGGTTCCATCTCTTTTCAATTCTATCTTGAGTTGTCCATTGGTAGACTGTTACTTTGTTATTAAATTTTTTAATAGCTTGTCTTATAAAAGTATCTAGCTCAATATTCTACCATTTAATTTCTGTGATCATCTTGGTTAAGATCAATTTTTTCATTTTATCACTAAAAATATTAGTACTTTTTTGATCAGAGCATTTGCCTCTTTATTATACTGGATATTTGAGTGTGCCTTAACCTTGATAAGTTTGAGATTCAGCTTCTTTTTCTTTATGAGATCTAGCATACATGCCTGCAGGAACCAGTTTTATTCTTTTAATTATCTTTTGTGAGTCATTTAGGGATCCTCCTTTTCTATAGTTTTTCACTTCGAGATTTAGATTTGACTATCTATAAAGATCTCAATCTTGCTATCTACTGGAGCTATTAATAGTATAGTAACTATTGCTACTAGTTCTGTTCTAGTAAATGAAGACCAGTCCTCTACTCCAATTTGGAACTTGCTTTCTCTTCCTGCTTCTCCTATCTATATCTATTCTACTTCTATTCTTATATTTATACTTTCATAGTTTATGAGGGATCATTGAAGTAGAATGTCATTGATTCTTTTCTTTGTTTATTGTGGTTAAGTATTTCGATCAAATGAAATTGATAGACACTTTCTTTAACATGATCTTTAATAATATTTGTTTTTCAATCCTCTATTTCCACATGTATTACTCTTTCATTTTGAATAGTTACTTGGTTATTGTATATTGTTCTATATATTATACCTTTCAATGCTTTTTTAGAACTTGGAATTTCCAGTGATTGGGATCTTCTGATAGACTTTCTTGCATTGAAGTAGGAGACCATATATATTTTTTCTATACTTGTTTCAATTATATATTGGTCTTCTAACTTTATACCTTCTGTACAATCTTGATACCAGACTAGCTTCGATTCTCAATTTTTAATAAGGCTGATACATTTGAAGTGCTCTATTCTAAGCTGTTTTGAAGTATTATCTAGAATCAATTTTCTTCAAATTATCTGTTGCTATTGAAATTTGCTTCTTGTAACCACCTAGAGTTTCTGTTATTTGTCAAAGTTGATGTTGAGAATGGAATGTTCTGAGCTTCATTTTATCTATTCTTCATTCAAAGATTCTGTAAGCTGTTTTAATCTATTTTCTTGCATTATCTCAGTTATAGATAGTCCATCCTGGAATAGGTCCTTTGCTTGTTTTCTATAACAGTTGGAGCATTCATCAGTTTTATAGTTCTCTTGTTTCATTATCAACTAGCTGGTCTATATACATCAGTTTATTGTTTCTAAATGATAAAGTTGCTTTCTTGTACTCTTTTATCAGCAAGTATTCTTTAATTGGACTATTTCCTTGGTTCCATTTGAAAATATTATTCCATTTTCAACTTTGAAAGGTTATACCTATGTCCTTGGTCAGCTTCAGTACTTGCAGAAAGAAGTTACCTTTTTCTGAAATGTTGTTTAGTGAGTTACATGTAAACTTATTGATAGGCTTCTAGTATCTAACTTGTATTTGCTTAAGTCTAATAATCATTGTGGTTCCAGTTGATCCTAAATCATTTAATCTATTGCACAATTCTATTATCTGGCTTTCTTTCTATAACATCCAAACACTCTTTAAGTTATGAATCTTAGGATGATATATTATACTATTGGATATTGATCGACATAATATGGTCTTATTTTTGAATAGTTTTCTGTATACTATTGTTAAGGTGTTATACATCTTCCAAGATAGTATACTATATTGCATTCTGAATTTGATTCTTGATATTAGCACTCTATTTAAAATATAAAGAGCTTGTTTGTCTATTAGCTTTTTATTCTTTAGGGCTCTAGTAACTACATTGTTTTTTTTAAGCACCTGTTCTTTGAGCTTAACAGCTGTTTTCTGGTTGCCTGTCCAAATCCCTAGAAATCTTGCTTGTTCAGTTCTATTCAGTTTTCTCACTACTTTTTTATTGACTCCTGCTTGAACTTCTTCCAGATACTGGTTACGATTGTTTATAGTAACTAGGACTAATTTATTACTATTAATTTGAGAGTAATTTGTTCTATAAAATATTCTTGCTTCTACTAATATTCTTTCCATCTTTCTTTAATTGAGTTATTTATATAATATTATCTATAAAGGCTATTGCTGCATGTCATGACTCTAACTTTCTATTACTATCCCCTTTCAAATCTGGATTCCATGTAACTGACATTCTATATTCTTTTGTTTTATTATTTTGGATCTTACATAGTAGAGGATCATAAAATATTCTTCATATTAAAGGTGAAATAGTTTCATCTTGATCTATTCCATCTCTTGTAATAATTGCTTCTGTTAGGTCTTTCTTATATATCACCTTAAACTCTCTATTATAAAATAGACTCATTATGATTTGGATGAAACCTTCTGGAATTTTGATTCTTTTCATAGCCTTGACTAGCATATTGAGACTGATCATATCATATGCTTTTGTTATATCTTAGAAAAGGATCCATAACTTCTTTTTGTTTTCTCTCACTTCTTCACAGATATTGTTAAGAATCTGTATTGGTTCAGCCAACTTTCTCTGGTAATCCGGTATAGTTGGGACCTTTCAAAATATTATTGCTCTTACAAATATTTCCCAGTCTATTTGTAAGAATTTTAGTAAAACACTTTTGTATAGCTTCTAGCAGTACTATTGGTCTTGTGTTGATAAGCTCACACTTTCATGACTTTGCTTTTGCTATCAGATAAATATAACTTTGTTTCCATCAGTATAGTGTAACCTATTTTAAAAAACAATTCAATATCTTCTTTAGATAAAGTTTTTCTTTTGAGTCTAATCTTTTTACTATTTTATAACTGATTTGTGATTTTCCTGAGGCTTTATTATTTGAGAGCACTCAGAGTGTTTCATCTAGTTCTTCTTGAAAAATCAGCTTTAAAAGATCCTTATACTATTTTTCTTTAATATAGCTTCTGGGGCTATATTCTTCTTTTCAGTATTCTATTAGGCCGTTGAAATCAGTATCTCGTATTCTGAATGCTTCTTAATAATATTGTCTTATCTCTTTTTCTATTCATTCTTTCTAGTTGTTATATAATTGTTTTTTCTATTTTTGACTTTGACTCTATCCAAAACTATTTTGATTTACTCCCTATCTATCAAAGAGTTTATTATTCTTCTTTGATTATTTCACAAATTATCACACCTTTGTTCCAGAGCCTTTTTAATAATATCTTTTGTCTGTCTTGCCTCTGTATTCTGGCAGATTAGCTTTAGATCTTCTATTGCATCACTTATTTCTTTTTTCAAAAATGTCCAAGATATATTTGAAATATTATGTTAAATACAATGGTTTTCAATTTGATGATTGAAGTTGTGTGCTATATTGTATTTCTTAATCACTACACTAAGGGCCTATAGCTTGTTTGATTCTTATGAGATTTGTACTTTCTTGAGAAGTGTTTTAAGTTGAAGAGCTTATCTATATTTGATATATTCTGAACCATACTTGTAATATTTTTCTTGGGCAATGAATATCTTCTTACTTGCTAGCTTATATTGTGTTGCCCTACATATTTGTTCTTCAAAGACTTTCCATATTGTATTCATATAAGTTTCTCTTCTATTTTCTTTTAACTCTTCTTTTAACAAAGGCTTTAGTATTATTCTAAACTTATGGTTTACACTTTTTCTAAATGCTTGCTATTGTTCTACTGTTGATCCTTTAATATCAATTTTTCTTTCATTTTTTATAGTGGATCGGTTGATGCTATCTCTTGAGAAAAGATTGTTACTATGTAATGTTATTGTGAGCATTGTATGGTCACTGCCAGTTATTTCCTCTATACTTTAATTGTCAAAATATAATAATGGGAATTTTGTGAGGCTCTGTAATATTCATATAAAATCTATTTGACTATTACTAGTAGCATCCCATCTTGTTAGAGTTTTGTTCTTTCCTTTCCATAATGCTTGCATATTTATAAAATCACATTCATCTATAAAGTTAAATAGTTAGATTTCTGGATGCCAAAATAGTTTGAATGTTATCAAAAAAAAACTCTTTTCGCTAATCCTCTGACTACACACAAAAAAGATATTCACAAGAAGTTTTATATTTCTTTGCTAATAAAGTCTTTACACTTTCATTAAAACAACTTGA
>CAJVPT010005567.1:0-12040 GCA_910592055.1 Acaulospora colombiana | reverse complement strand
TTGGTTTAAGGATAGTATTAAGACTTTATTAGCAAAGAAATAAAAAATTTCTTGCAAACATCTTTTTTGTGTGTGGGCAGAGGATCAGCAGAAAGAGTTTCATGGCATCAGTATCAGTATTATTGTTCTCAAAATATATTATTTACTATTCCTCAGCTTTATTTTAGAAGTGAACATTAAGCATACAGATTAGTTTTTTGTCTTTTTATTGATTAACCATTATGACCATTTCAAAGGAAGTCAGCCAAGTTATAGGATCTTAAGTTCTATTACTAGATAAGGGCTTCACTTGTAGTATATTGAAGTGTAAGGGCAAAAGATATTGTTCAAAATAATCATGGATATTCTTTGGTATTGCCTTTGTTATATGGTTAAGTATATTATTAAGAGAGATAAAAATAGGATATAGAATAGAAAAAGAAGAAATAAAAGAATTAAAAAGTAATTCAAGATATAAGTGTTCATTGAAAAATAAAAGATTTTTGTAATAATTGTAAATTTTGAGTGGGCTTAAAGCAAAGTGAGCTATTCAAGATATACAATCAATAGATAAATTAGACAATTTAAGGGGATCAACAGTAAAGAAGTTAAATTGTATAATAGTAGATAAGAGTTTTAAATAAATATTGTCAAAAGAATAAATGTATGTATATTGAATAGTAAAAATCAATTTTTTAATAGTAATGGATTCAAAATAAAAAGTAGAAGCAAAAAAAATTTGATTAAAATAATATTGTATCACAAAAGTATAAAAAGTATAACAAATTCAACTTTTAATAATTCCAGAAGTTTTTGAAGTAAAAGAAAATTCTTGGAATGGGTAATAAATTAAACAAGAGTAGTTAATATAAGAAGGATAAATTTGATTGATATTAGTATTTGGATTTGTTTTGTGAAAAGTATTATATATATTATTAGTAATAAAATAGCTTTTTAAGCTATTCATATAATAATATTCAAATCTTCAACAGTGACAAACTGTTGGCAATGATCCTGGTAGATAAAGATTATTACCAATCTATTAGAGGAGTGAAATATTGTTCCCAAATCTGACTTAGAGTACTTTTATATGAAAATGAGTTAGTTACTTTGTGAAAGTCTATAAAATATTGTAAATTCATTTTCAATTTTTCAATAAAGACATGCTATTGTGGCATGATTGTGGGTTAAAAAAAAAAAAATAATAATAATAATAATAATAATAATATTCAAACCTTTTGTTAGGCTTTGGATTCTTGAATCACTTCTCAAGTAAATACCTTCAATATTGATCAAGGCTTCCTAATTGTTTCTAGAGAATAGTTTATAAAGTAGTAAATTATATTGTCACTACCAATTTGTCAATCTATTCAATAACCTCCAAATCAGATAGATAGATGGGACAACTATAGCAGTAATTCACTTTAAGTTAAGGAAAAATACCTCAGTCATGATATACTAAAGTTGGTAATTCAAGGATAGTAGAGATTATATAAATATATTGAAAGAGGCTTTGAGTGATTTGATTTAATTAAAAGGTTTATTATGAATATATAATATCAAGGATAAAAGAATTCAGTAGATATAACTTTGGGTCAACTGCTTTGAACAGCTGGCCTTTATATACAGTATATAATTGAATATTAATTATTTGATAATCAAAGTGATTAAAGTGACTTTTCTGCTGATTCACATTTTTTAAAAAAATTTCTTTTTTTGGTAATTTTCTTGAAAAACTCATAAAAACTCTTCTACACAAGAGCAAGCCTCAGAGGACACAACTATCTACTTTTAGGCAACAAAATCTACTTTATAACAACAAGAAAAGAGTTTTGCTTAACTTGAAAGATAGATATTTCTAGATCATTTTTGCTTTTAGGAAGGAGAAAAAGCAAAACAAGCTAATTCACAATAGGCTTCTTGAGATGCAATCTCAACTCTACAAAGCTCTTAGTCAGGTTAATAAAGGTTAATACTTTTTTAGGTACTAAGAGAAGTCATAGAAGCAATAGATTACATCAATAAATTAGTACAACCTCAAAGCTAACTGAAACCCAGAAGGATGTCCAAGTCTTTTTGATCAAACAGCTAAAAGATTATAACAATACAACAACTCCAGATTAACTAATTTACATTACACAAATACAAACATGTTAACTTTTCACCTGGTTGATGTATATCAAAGCAAGCAATCAATCTATAACAAAATAGTAGGATGTAACAGATCAACCAATTCAAACATATGTGATCAACCAGTACATATTATCTAAAGCAAGATCAACTGTTGATCACAGCCAGTTACATATTAATAAACAAATACCGGATATGTAAACACATAGAAGCCATGTATTATAGATACTCTAATATCAATATAGCAACTTATTGTCATATATATCAAATGGAAAAATAATAAATAACAGTATTTATCTGATTATGTGATTAAAAAGACACTTATACAATAACAATATGTATTAAAATTTTTTGTATATTACATAACAACATGTCAACTAAAAAACAAACAATAATTAGGATTCTAGAGAAACGAGAAAAGGAGCTATTGAAAGTATTGAGAAAGATAGCATCTCATCAAGAACCTCAGCAAGTACTCTAGAAAACAAGAATGATATAGCATGAATTGAGATTAACAACAACTAATCAACCCCACATTCCTGCTTAGTCAATATATGTTTCCTCAATACTAGATAATATTATTGCCAATTTATTGAGGATAGACCTATTGGTGATGGCAAAAGAGTGTATGCTGTGGCAATATATTCTTATTCTTTGGGAAAAAGGGCAAGATAAAAAGAAAGATTTGGAAGCACCTATGTTAGAAGAAAAGGTGTATAATATATTGACAAAAGCCAGTAAAATAGATATCGAGCTCTATCCAAATTGAAGTTTCAATGATGAAAAGCATCCCAATGGAAGTTTAATCAACTTCTACAGAACTCGAAGAAGCACACTTCATTAAGGAAGTCATAATGGAGGATAGAGAAGTGGTAAAACAAATAGAAACAGAAGTGTTAAAAGAAACAGTGTAGGGAAGTTGTATTATAGACAATATGTCTTATTATATAAGAAACAGAGTTCAAGGGACAACAATAAATCCATTTTTCATAAAACAATAGGGATCAATCAAGGTGAGGATACTACAAGCCATGTTGCCAGAAGAAAATAGAGAAAAGGAAATTACATATCTCAAAGGGACTCTAAAAATACCTAAGTGAATAAATCCCTTCAAAACAGAATTTATCAATGGCAACCATTGGATTACATTTGGTTTTGATGAAGAAGAAGATGCAGCAAGATATCTAGAGGCTGTCAACAAAAAAGAAGCCAAGAACTTTACACTGAGAAAAATGGATAAAAACATGAGCACATGACTAGTCTTCCAAAGATATGCTTGGAACAAAAAGTTCTTCAAGTCAGAAAGCTTTCCATTAGCTAAAAATAGATCAAAATATATCATATTGGTAGATACAGAACACAAGCTTGATAAACATGTGATTAGACAGAAAATGGAAAAATTTGAAGAGATTATTGATATTCATAAATTTAGAACATCTTTCCATCAAAAACAATTCAAAGTTCACATTTATGCTTACCAAGAATATATCAACTTGAACAAGAAATGGGTAATCAATATAAAATTCAACCAAGTAAGATCTGTAATAGCCCACAAGGAACAAAATGATCAAGAAATTATTTTGATTCTAAAAGAGTGAAAGAGATACTCCTTAAGACTTTATGGAGTTAATAAATTATCTATAGAATCTATAGAAAAAGCCTTAAGCTATACAAAGGCTAAGGCCTTTTATATATCAAAAAACAAGATCACCTTGGTATCAGAAAACTATGTAGTAGTGTACTTTTAAAATAAAAAAGATCTAAGAGAGGCATTCCAGTATTAAATAAAGATTGACAATCAAGAGCTAGGATAGAGTGCAAAGAATCATTATTATCACAAGGTGTTAACTGTCTAACTAGGTCAGGCAATGCATATATAATAATTAAAAAAGCAAGGGAACAAGATTGCAAAAGTCAAAATAAAGCAAATGGAGATAAAAAAAGTAATGAAGATATTGGAATAATTGAAAAAAAAGCTATATCAGCAGTAAGACTCAGAAGAAATAATAGTTAGTTAAAAAACAGGAGAAGTACAATGAGGTCTATATCACTAGTAACTGGTAGCAATAGGGTGCCACTAAAGAGACAGAGACATCAGGAAGCAAATCAAGTCCCACACTAGACTTTACAATATTCCTCAGAAGCAGATGATGAAGCTTTGGATACTAGGCGACATCAAAGGCAAACAATAAGATGGGAAACAAGAAGCTGAAGATCAACTGTAAAGCAAGAGTCAGAGATAGTCCATCTGAATAAAATATTAGAGAAGCTTAGCAAAAACTAGACAAATTAAAGAAAGGTCAACTCAAAAGAAAGGCCAACTGTTTCTAAAAAGATACACCAGTCCAACCATAGAAAGAGAAAGATGTCAATCTACTATTCCCAAGTCAAAAATGCAAAACAAGGGCAAAGTATGACAAATAGAGAAGAACAATAGTAGGTGAAAGCAAAGTAATCAAGATCTTGATACTTTTCTACAAATAGAAAAAAATAAATTTCTAGAGAAAAACAAAGAGCATCAACAGATAGAAAAAACAAAAGAGAAAGATATATAGAAAAGGATAATTAGAATAGGAACACACAATATTAGAGACATTATTGATAGTACAAATTAGTATAGTCTTATAGAAGAAATGCAGGAACAAGGCATTGGAATAATGGAGTTATATGAAACAAAACTAATCAATACAAAGGCAAAATGGGCCTTCCAGAAGCAAACAACCTTTAAACATTTTTATAGTATCAATAAAGATACTCCATATGGCACAAGAGTTAGTTTTTTGATAAGAAAAGATCTAGAAAGAAAAGTAGTTTCAATAGAAAAGACAGAAGAATACATAATAGCAGTTAATATGCTCATAAAATGAAACAAGATATGTATCATCCAGATCTACAATATATCCTCTCAGACAAACGATGAAGTATAAAGGTACAGAAGAAGGTACAAAGCTTTATTAAAAAAAGAATAGACAAGGCTTTCATATAATAGTAATGGGAGACTTTAATACTATATACAATCCTGCAGAAGACAGGGTATTAATATCTAGAGCTAAATTTAAACCATTTTGGCACCCAGAAATACTGCCATTCAACTTTTTAGATGAATGGTTTTTTCTAAACATACAAGCTATATAGTGTTATGGGTCACGTGGGTGATGCGATTTATGTGTAATGATCTAGAATCCAAAAAACCCAAAAGTCTGGTATGAAAGATTGAATGTCGCAAGATAAGAAACTATAGATAAGGCTCAGGTACTGATAAGGGACCTATGTGTATCTAAAAAAGTATGAGAAGTTTAGCAAAGCTTAGGATTAGTATAGCCGATTGTAAAGTAGATAACCCATTGTTAGTTAGAAAAGTATAAATAGCTTACCAATGTATGCTGAAAAGGCAAAGCTAAATATGTGAGAAAAACAGCCCTCACTGAGAATAGAAATAAGAGTTGGTGATATCACAAAAAAACAGAATGCAATAAAGAGATATTTACCTTCAGCCAAGTTAATCACCACACCTTTTTCGTACCTAGTGTTCTTTATAGGAGGCATTTTCTTCTTTGTATCATTTGTGAGTATTTGAGAGATATCTTGGTTATGCGAGGTGCTACAGATTAGCGATGAACTTGCCAGGATAGCCCATGACAATGAAAAGGAAAAAATAAAACTCAAACAAGATGAAATACTATTAGCAGTAGTCAGATTGATTATATATAAATATTTCAAAGCCTTATAAACTATTCAATACTCAGATTTGACAATCAAAGTATGAAGAAAACAATAGGAAATGATTATACTATACTATTGCTAACAATTTATGATGCTAATATCTTTACAAGAGATATTAAAAGCAAGCTTTTCACAAAGAGTGAACAAAAAATTGATATAAAAGGGTCAACACCTGAGCAGTAAAAGGCATTCAGTAAAAGCCTGAATCACAAACTCAGAATGGCAATGGATTCATTGTTTAAAGAAAAACCTGAAAATGGTAAAAGAGAAGTTCAAGCAAACATAATCTGGAAGATATTCAAAGAACAAATATGTAGGGTAGTATATAACAATCTACGACCAAGAAACTATCTACTTTTCAAGAAAAACATCATAGGTATGGGCCAGAATTTATCAAGTATTGAAGGGCCCTTCTACTATTAACATTCTTTAAGAAGGCAAAAAGTACATATAATTCAATCAAATTGCAAGTCCTTAGCATCGTGATTAAGAAACACAACACTATTTTCAGTCCTAATTATCAGATCAAAAACTATTGTATCCAATAAAGCATTTCTCAAATTCTATAGAAACCATTAAAAAAGGATATACAAGATGTGATAGAAGGCTTAAAACTTGCTTGTCAGAATACAGAGGCAAAAAAGATAAGGGATGCAATCAAAAGAACCTTGAAATAGAGATGTGATAATTTACATAGCAATCAAAGGAGAATGGTAAACTCCTTAACTGGCAGAGAGTAAGTCAAAATGATACTGGACAGGATCAAGGTTAAAGATGGAGAAAAGAAATATATAACTACTAAGAAAGAAGAAATCGAAAGAGAAATAAGGAGATATATCATCATAAGGCATTCAAAAAATGAAATGCCAATTTTGACAACCTTACAGAAGATTGAAAAGAATAATACAACTTTAAAGGCTATATTAATAAAAGATGATATAAAGACCTACTGGAGCCAATATTCCAAAAGAAACTATATGAAATGCTTCAAGAACTTCACAATAATAAGCCTCTGAGAGATCACAAATCAGTTATGAAATGCTAAAAAGAATGGATCAAGAAGGAAAAGAATATCTTAGAAAGATGCTTAACTATTTTCTAAGGTGAGAAATTACTTCAATAAGATGGAAGCAATGTCATATATATCACATAACAAAACCAAAACCATAGGGATGTGAACTCATCAACACTAAATCAATAGTATTGCTGGAAGTCATATAAAAATACTTCATCAAAATCCTCACAAATAAATTGAGAAATATCTGCAAGACTAATAATATACTGAGAGGACCTAATTATACAGGATTACCAGGAAAAAATACAACTAAACCAATTCAAATTCTTAATAACATTTGTGAGGAAGCAAGAGAAAATAAAAAGGAGTTATGGATACTTTTTCAAAACACAACAAAAGCATATGATACTATTATTCTGAATATGTTAGTCAAGACAATGAATAGAATAAAGATACTAGAAGGCTTTATCCAAATCATAATGAGTCTATTTCGAAATCAAGAATTTAAGGTCATATTTGAGAAAGATCTAACTGAAGTAATCACAACAGGAGATGGGATTGATCAAGGAGAAACCATCTTATCACTAATGTGAAGGATATTCTATGACCCTTTATTGTACAAGATTCAGAATAATAAAACAAAAGACTACAAAATATCAGTGGCTTGGGATCCAGAGTTAAAGAAAAATACTGAAAGAAAGCTAAAATCAAGATATATAGCTATTACATTCATGGACGATACAACATAGATAGTAGAATCCAAAGAGAATATAAAAAAGATTCTAGAAGAAACAAGAATCTTTTATAGGGCAAATAACTCACAGATTAATAGTAGCAAATCAGTATTAATTATTATTAACAACCCAACCAATATCTAGAAGAGATTCAAGCAGGAGTCAACCGATAAGTAGTTAAAAAATTGGATAGAGCTGAACAGACAAAATTTCTAGGGATTTGGATAGGTAACCAAAAATCTGCTATCGAGCTCAAAGAATGGATGCTTAAAGAAATCAACATGGTTACCAAGTCCCTAAAGAATAAAAAGTTAACTAACAAACAAGTACTTTATATTCTGAACAGAGTCTTAATATCTAGAATCAAATTCAGAATATAGCATAGTATACTATCTTGGTAAATGTGTAATATCCTGACAATAGTATATAGAAAACTGTTCAAAAATAAGGCCACACTATATCAATCCATATCTAATAGTGTAGTATATCATCCCAGGATTTAAAATTTAAAGAGTATTTGGATGTTGCAAAAAGAAAGTCAGATAATAGAATTGTGCAATAGATTAAATAACTTAGGGCCAGCCAAAATCACAACAATAATTAGATTAAAGCAATCACAAATTAAGTACTGGGAACCTCTTAACCTGCTCACATATAATTTATTAAACCATTTTCCAGAAAGGGTCAATTTCATATTACAAGTACTAAAACTGATAAAAAATATGGAGGAAACTTTTCATAGCTGAAAGTAGAATAATGTCTTTAATTAAATACTGGAAATAGTTTAATTAAAGATTATTTGATAACAAAAGAATATAGTAAAGCCATTTCATCATTCAAACACAATAAGTTGATATACATGAATCAGCTTATCAACTATGAAACTAGAAAAGTATTGAACTGGCAAATGCTTCAACTCTCACAAAAGACAAGTAAGGGACCTATTCCAGAATGGTACTTGTTAATAACAAAGAAGATGTGAGAAAACAAGCTAGGACAGCTCACAAGAACTTGGAAAGAAGATTGGTTAAAGTGAAGTCCAAAATGTCCAGTACTCAATCTTAATCTTAATAAAAGGTAAAAACTTTGGGTGGTCACCAAAAGCAATAATCAGTAGCAACAACTTGTTTGGAGAAAAATGATTCTAGGTAACAATAAATGATGTATTAAAATAGATCATTTCAAATGTGACAGCTCCAAGAAAAACTTAGGATCAAATTTGATACGATGTCAGGGTTGCCCAGAAGGGATCAAGACTGAAAACCAATACATAGTAGAATCAAACATAGAACAAATATATATGGTTCCTTATTTTAATACTAGAAAATCTATAAGGAGAGCTCAACTTTTAAAAATCCCTTGTTTCAAGGTAGCACTAGAGGAATCAATAAGTAGAACTACTCATAGAGACTCAGTGACTACACAATATGATAGAAGACAACTGGAAGAAGTAGTGATCGAGAACTGGGAAAAGAAACCTATTAAAGAGAATATTAAAGAAGGCACATATCAAATCCATCTGATTGAAATACTCAGGTGTAACAAGGGGAATAATAGCAATAACACAATGATTTTTTACTCTGATGGATTTCTTGTTGATTATGGAAATAAAAATATGAAGATGGGTGTAGCATGGATACAAATTAGAGAAGCAGAAAGAGAAAGCAAGTTTCAAACAGGGGTAGCTTATTGGCCTTCGTCCACAAGAGCAGAACTAGTAGCAATAGTCACTATACTACTAGTAGTACCAGTTAATAGCAAGGTCAAGATCTATACTAATAGTCAAGCCTGCATCTTCAAATGGAAAACTATAAAAAAGAAGGATCTCAAAAAAACCATAAAAGATGGCTAAAGAAAAAAAATTGGTTCTTATAAACATGAATGTTGAGCCTGATAAAAAATTAGATCTAAATCTTATCAAGGTTAAAATACACTCCAACATTCAATATAATGAGAAGGCAGACATTTTAACCAAAGAAGTGTTAAAGTTCTCAACAATAAAATAGCAAGATCTGGACTTACATAAGATTATTGCTGAAATAAAATGCTAAGATATAGTACTTGATGCTTCAATAAGATAATTTGTTAAAAAAACCAATGCCAAAATAATGATGCACCAATGGATAATCCAAAATAGAATAGACAAAAAGTGGGGTTATCAAATCCAAGACTAGTATAGGCATATATGGGACCTAGTTTGGGAACAAATGAATAATAGGCATACATAAAATACCTTTTTCAAAGGATTACATAGAAAAAGCTTTCTTGTTAAGATGACCAGTGATGAGCTATCCATATTAACAAAACTAGCTATAAGAAGATTAGACTTATATAAGCAAGTAAAATGTCTCTCATGTGGATAGTAGGAAGAGACAATAGAACACTTGCTAAAATGTCTAGCATATAAAACTCAGTAACAAGAAACCTGGCAGAAGGGTATGGAAGATATGATGCAAGATTTCAACAAACTCCTGTCAGATAGGAAAAAGGAGTTAGAAGAAAAAGAGATAAGTCTGACAATTGATAACAGAATAGAAAGAGAAAAAATGGATAAGAAAATAGCTCAACTGGTAGAAAGAATCCTAAATACTGGTTAGAATATACTTAGCTTCTGCATAGGACTGATTGAAAAAGATCTAATGGATGAAATAGCAGATTTGAAGTGCTAGGAAAAGAGAATTAGTAAAGAAGCAAAAAAGTGGATAATGAAGATGCAAAAGAAAACATGTAACCACTTTAGAAAGAAAATTTGGAATATCAAATGTGAAAAGGTGATAGAGTGGGAACAGATATTGGAAATTAATAGAGGTAACAAGATCAAAAGGCTGACACATCTACAGAGACAAAGAAACAGGGTCAAGATACTAGAAATCAGTCATATCAAGTATTATTAAAGGAAGAATAATTAGAAAATATGATGCTCAAACAGGTCCTGTGAAATGAAGTAAAGCATGGAATGAAATAGTTGGGTTTTAATCTTTGTCAGAACTCAAAAAAGTGATCTGTAGGCAATAATGTTAAAAGTTGGAAGGATATTTATCTGAACTTCTAATAAAGTGATAAATTACTTTTGAAGTTGCACTTAGAAAAGGTAAAACAACTAAAACAAGTAAGTTAGTTAAATAATTAGCTTTATATCTCATATTATATATATAACTTACAAATGTTTAATAAAATATATATAACTAGTCTGATAGAGGACAAAAAAAAAAAGTTATTAAAGTGATCAAATCTGTTATATTTGTCAAATTAGGCCAATATGTCAGATCTGCTCATTTGGATAATCTGTTAGCTAAATATAGATAAGATATAATAATAAAATAAAAATTAATTAATGCATGTTACATAAATCACTACTTTGTTCTAATGATTGGATCTACCCTATGAATTAATAAACACATCTTGTATTATATATATCATATTATCTAAAACTAGAACTAGAGCAATATAATAAACAAGAATTATAGATAATAATCAAAGAGAAATATAACTATTAATTAAGGCTAACACTATAAAAAAACATTATAAAGTAATCTAGATGATAATAATAACTTTTTTACTCTTTTATTATTATTAATACTTTAATAGTACTTGTTTTAAGATTTTTTTAAAAAATTTTTACTTATATTACTTATTCTTTTTTTCTCTATTAGCTTCTCTGCCTTTTTAAAACACCTATAATTTTTAAGAAATTTTATTTAATTTGATTCTAAATTATAATTAACACAAAAGTTTCTTATATAATAGTTAAACAGATAAAACTTATATTAGGAAAAGAAATAAATAAGTTTTTATTAATTATCTTATATATTTAAATATATTTTCTTTACAGTGATAACCTGTAAGCAATGAACTTGATAATTAAAAGATAATCCAAGTTATTAAGAGAGCAAAATATCATTTTCTAAGTTATATCTAAAGAAGTTAAACTTCTAAGACGGGTGAGCTATCATATGAAAATCTTTGAAATTGTATAATATTTTAAATACACAATAAAAATAAGCCATATCAACCTGTCGACGAATTAAAAAAAAAATAAATAAATAAATAAATTTTCTATGAATCTAAGATTTACTATAAGTTATTTATTATGTTATTTATATGAATATAAAATATAATTTCTATTAATCATTAGTTTTTTTTTTTTTTAACCTTCTGTCAAGTTAGTTATGTGTACTTTATTAAACATTTGTAAACTGTACATATAACATGAATTGCTAAAGCTAAAAAAATGCTAACTAGCTTATTCATCTTTGTAATTACCACTCTAAGTGTAACTTTGGGAATGATTTATCACTCCATTAGAAGTTCAGGTGAAAACCCTTCCAACTTTTAATATCATTGCCTACAGGTCACTACTGCAGATCACTCTTTAAGTTCTGACATTACTCAAAACCCAACCATTTTATCCCAAATATAACCCCTCTTAATAAGATATCTTTTAGGCCTTTATCTTCTA
>CAJVPT010005566.1:0-12045 GCA_910592055.1 Acaulospora colombiana | reverse complement strand
ATTCATATTACTTATCGCTTGGTCTTTTGGTGTCATAAAAGTTTTTATTAAGGAACTTGAGCTTTTTGGAAGCAAATTTTTCTAGAACTTTCTTTTCAATTACCAATGATGTCATCCGAACATGTGAATGTAACCAATAAGAACTTGTTTACATTTCAGAAACTAATATATTTCATGTTAGCCAATCACCTTTGGTGAGTATTTGTGCTATCCAAAATTCAGAATCAAACTAAGGTAAGCAAAATTCTTCAGAAAACTGTAAAAGCAAAAGCTCTTTAAGGCCAAAATAGTCAAAAAGAGAGAAAATAAGCCTTTTTATGACAGAAAACTTCTATACTTCTCGCTTTAAAGGTTAGATAAATCTTCAGGCACTTCAAAATCAGTTCTTCTTCCTTTGAGAACTTTCTTGCCATTGGTATCAAAGCTGTTATTTGACTTTTCTTGGTCACCAAAAGTTAAGTTTTTGAGTGAAAAGGGTTGTAAACAAAAGGGAAAGGAGAAAAGCTATTCTTGAAGTCATACTTCAAGTTGTTTTAGGGAAAGTATTAAGATTTTATTAGCAAAAAAGTATAAAAACTTCTTGCAAATATCTTTTTTGTATATAGTCAGAGGATCAGCAGAAAGAGTTTTAAATAATTAATTGCCTTTTAAAATATTATTCTTTAAAAATAAAATAATTAATATATATTTTTAAAAATCTATAATCAAGATATTTTTTCTAATTTATATATTATTATCAGTAGATTTTTATTATCTATTATTTTTTAATAAATTAATTTTGAGAAAATATAAAATAAAAAATAAAAAAAAAAGAATATTCAAAATATACAAATATACATATATATAAAAAAAAAAATAAAAGTGTCATATATAGTATCTTTCAAAAAATCTTTATTGGAAATTTTTTCTTATTAGAAAATAATCTTTCTAAAATATTTTCTTTTTTCTAACTATCTAAAAAACTTATTCATTTATAACCTTAATTGTTTTTTTGTAATTATCTGGGATATTTATTATTTACTTAAATTCAATATCTTGCTTAACACTTTTTTTCTTTTAGTATTAATTTTATATCTACTTATATAAAATCTTATATAGGTATTATAGTCAAAAGATAACTTAAGAATAATTTATTGTAGATCCCAGGTTTTTTTTTTTAAATGCTGGCTTAGCCTTGCTTTATTTGTAATTGTGTAGTATCAATACATAGAAGCTATTCTAGGATGTACTATCTATTTACTATCAAATAAAACTTAATAAAATTTCTCTATATAGAGATACTCACCTTGCAACTTGTTGCTACCCCTAGGATGGAGAGCTAACCTATCAAGGCTGGGCTAGTGCTAAAAGAAATTTTGTGTATAAAGAAATTGTCTATAAGGTTTGTGATTCATTGGTTTATAAACTTATTGACCAAGTATATAAATTGGTTTTTTATATATTTTTTTCTAGCTGTGAAGGTGTGATCTTCTTTTTTTGTTACATATTTTGCTGATTTTTCTTTTTTTTTTGTAATTTCCTCTTTAGCTTTCTACTCTTAAAAGGTTTTACATCATCTTTGCCAAATTTAATATAGGTATTTAATTATTTTGAGATGAATCTCTATTATGCAGTTTTTTTTTTCTATCCTATCTAAAATGACTGTCTTTAGACTGTACATGAGTTCTTTGAAAAAAGCTTATCTAATGTTTGCTATCAAGTATTTCTTGAAGTTCAAATTGTTTTTGTTTGAAAAATTAATATTGAAAACTTGAAGTTCTTTCTCCTCTGTATAATTTTTTATACAGGTTATGGTTATATCCTTTAGAGACTTTTTTGTTTCTACTCTAAGTTGTTAGCAAAAAAAAGAATGGATACAGATTTCTGGTTTTCCACATTTGTTGCATTTATTATTTTTTAAATAGATGGAAGCCTTATATATAGCTTGCTTTTAGTTAATAATTTGTCATTTCAAAGACTAAAACAGAACTTTTTTAGTTTTTGGTCTTTCTTATTTATATAGTGATTGCTTATTATTGTGGGTCGAAGATATATTATTATTGTTTGCCAATTGATTTCTGTGATTATTTGTTCACTAAAGTTGCATCTAGTTCTATTCAAAAGTTACTATTTCATTAGATATATAGTATTTGAGAGTTTTTATATGACTAGTTTTATAGAAAATTCAGTGAAGTGGTTATTCTATTGTGGTAATATACCTATTTTTGAGTCTTTGATTCTATTGATTTTGATTTTATTCTTTCCTGGTTTTATGTCTTTCTATGCATCTATCTATGCCAGCTAATCTGCTATTTCATTGTATTTGATTCCAGAGTGGCCTTTTACCTTGTGTAGTAATAGTTTAATCTTTCTCTACTTGTATAGGGTTTTGATTTGGAGTAGGAGATTTGAATTTTTTTGTTTCTTTATAATCTTGTTTTAGTCTTTCTTCTGAATCTTTTCTATACTATTGATGGCTACTTGACTATCTATGTAGATATTTGCTACATTGTATTCTGGTAGTATACTTAGGGTTATTACAATTGTTACTATCTCTGCTCTAATAGATAAATGATACCATTTGATCTGTCCTTAAAATGTGTATTTCTTTGAGTTTGGTGTAATTATAATCCATCCCAGGCTCATATAGTATTTGCTATTCAAGTTTATAAGGAATCCATCTGTATAGATGTCGAAAATAGCAAAATTCTTTATTTTTTCCTTGATTTTTTCTATTCTTTCTATGTTATACTGTGAACTGTTAAAAACTTTGTTTTTTTTGTCTACTTTTTATTTATGCTTCTAATGGTATGTTAACTATTATGTTCTTGTCTTATATATATGACTCCAGTGACTGGATGTACTCTGTAAAGGTTATGGCGAAAGAATTTGGGAATGTTCATTTTCTCCATTTACACTTCTTCATATCTACATTGTTTTTTTCTTGTACATATTGTACTTTTCTAAATAGATATAATGATTAAGTGTTGTTAGATTACTGTAAAGCTACATTTACCTCTATTAGTATTTAGAATGTTTAATATGTAACCTTTGTATATCTCCAGTGTTGAGTTCCTTGGAATTTGAATATAGTGTCTATACCTTGTTATATTTTAATTTATTTTCTTCTGTTTTTTTTCAATAGTGAGTTTTCCCTTTTTTTATGTATAGATCTAATGGAGTTTTGTTATGTTTGATGTATTGTGGGAAACCCTTGTTTGAAGATATTGATTGTTATTTGACTTGTTGAAATTTCTTTCACTTCTAATATTCTTTCAATTTTGCTACTCAGAGTTAGAAACTATCTAGGGGTTGGACCTGGAAATTATTTCTTTGCAATTCTTAGGATTTGGTACCATTTTAATATTTTTATGCTATCTGTATTTAATAGCTATTCAATAAAGAGTATGTTATATTTGTATAGATAATGTCAGTATTTTGAATAAAATTGTTTGCTCATAATCTCTTTTATGGAAATATTTATCTCCTAGATTAGTGTAATGCTGTTCTTTGCATTGCTTCGATCAAATATAAATCCATGTCTTCACATGAGCCAAATGGTGTCATGTGATAAACTTTTTCCTATATATTTCCAAGGTTTTCTATTTTGTTTAGAGCAGATTTGATAGATCAAAATTTATTTTGAAGAGTTTGAAGTCTACTTCTTGCTATTTCACCAGCTATATTGTTTTTATTAATTCGGGTTGTCCAGTTAGTGATGTGTAAAAAGTGTTGTCTGTTCCAGAGGTGTATTAAGTTGTATTCATATTTATTGAAAAGAATATTATTTGGAGTTGTCCTCATGAGGCCTAGCTTATGTTTAAAGATTGTTGTGATACTACTCATGAGAAGATTGCATGTCTTTTCTAGAAGTATTATGTCATTACACAAATATTCTGCATTGGGGATCAAGATATGATTAATTATATACTGTATTTGCTTATCTATCAGATTTTTCATTCCTATTAATACTTTAGTCTTCCTAAACTTTTGTTGGATTAGTATTTTTTGATAGTCTTTTTTCCCTAAGCTATTATATCAGACTTTTCAAGATTCTTACTAGTACCCTTATAGGCAACCTTTGATAATTTGATTCTTTATTTCTATTCCTTGTGTGAAACCATCATCTTTTTCATCAATAATTAGCAGTTGAGATTTCTGTGAATTGATTTTTATGTCATTTATTTTGTAGAACTCCTCTGCTTTCTTAATAATTTGTTGTAGCTCTTTTTTATTGTCTGTGATCCATATAGTATCATCCATGTAGGTATTGATCAGAATGTTTACTTTCTTATTTGTCTATTCTAGTTTGAAGTTTCTGTAAGATTTAGTTGATATTGTATAACTTATGAAGATTTTTTTTATTGTTGTGATTAATGAATCATAGAAGATTCTCCATAAAAGTGGAGAGATTGTGTTATCTTGATTGATACTATTATTGATCTCATATTTCTTTGTTGAGCTGTAACATGTAAGAACTATGTTTTGTCTCTGGTTGAATATATTGTATAGGATGTGGATTAACTATATTATGATTTTTATATATTCTAAGGCCTTAGTTAACATTTCTAAATTCATTGAGTCATATGCTTTGACTAAGGATCTATGTTTGTTTTTTTGTTTCTTTAGCATGCTCTATGATATTGTTTATTATGCAAATATTATAGGTTCTTGTATACTGCAGCCTGGCAGTGCAGTCCAGTTCAGTTCTGATAAAATCTTGTTCTTTATTAGACATGAAGCAATTCTGTTGATTAGAATCTTGATGAAAATCTTTCTTTTTGCATCCATTAATATGATTGGTCTTATTATATTGAAGTTGTTTTGCTAGTCTTTTGATTTGGGTATAGGGTATATTTCCTCTTTATTCTTTGGATATGAAGCTTTCTTTGATGATTCGAATAAAAATATTCACAATTTTTTCTAAGGCTGGTTTGCTCAGTTTCTTGTATTCTAGATAGAAAATCTGATTTCTTCCTAAAGATAACTTTGCACTTCTGTTTTTAGTTGCTTTTTTTAACTTCTTTTTAGATATTTTTATTAGGACTATATTGTACTATCTATGGTCAATGTTGTTCTTGGGCCTGTATTCATCTTTTCATAAGAAGTATTTAACTATTACTATGATGTTTTTTATTGGGATCCAGTCTTTGAAGTGTTGGCTAACTGTAGCTTTGATTTTCTCAGGTTTGGTTAAAATATTTATTACTTCTCCTTCTTTTATAATTATTTTATCTAAAGTGATGGATCTTTTGAATCTGTCTATAATATTATCTATAATTGCTTTTTTATTTGTTGCTAGAAAGGTCTGTCTAATCACCATTCTTTATTTGATGGCCTAGTTTTTTCTTCTTTGAGTTATTGCGTGAATTATGACATTATGAGCCTTTATTATTCTTTGTATGAGTGCAAGCCAGTGGAATAAGTAGTAATTTGGATATGTCTTCTTGATTTTTTCTATTTGTTATTTGAAATCTGTTAACTTTTTTTGCAGATGTTTTGTTATATTTTGAGGGAAGCAGTTTGTTTTCAAAGCCATCTTTATTTGATTTTTGAGCAATTGTAGTTGCAGGAGTGGACTCTATTGACTTGTCTTTTTTGAATATTCTTCTTTTCGATATTGTTTTTTTTGAGGGATGTGTAACTTTGTTGCTTTTAGAAAGTAGTTTTGTAGTTTGTTCTATTGTTTGTCTATAAACATTGGCTTGATTTTTTTGTTGCCTAAGGAACTTTTTATTTCTAGAATAAACTTTTTCCATTGTTTATTGTTTGTGAAATGCCAGTTGTATTTAATATTAGATTTGTAATAAGTTGGCTCTTTCCTTGAACTTAGTTGCTATACTTCTATTTCTATCATAACTGACCTGTGCTTACTAAGAATGAGAGGTCCAAGGCTTCATCATTAAAGGCTTTCTGCTTTATCAGATAGGTAGTATATTCATTCATATTTGATCTATTCTGCTGCTGTGAGTGTTTCAACTTCAAAAAAACTCTCTTTTAATAGAATTGTAGAGTCTGTATATATCTTTCAGGCTATTGTCCAAGAGGATCTCTATTTGTGAACTTGAAGACTTATTGGCTATGCTCCTTCTATCTGTATTGTCTCTATCCAATACTGGGTTGAGGATGCTATTTAGGTCTCCTATGACTAGGAGATGTCACTCTTTTTGAATAGCTTCTTTAATTCATTATTTTAATTGATTTAAGATATCTTATCGATTCTTGTCTTCCTATTGGGCTGGAAAGTATTCTCCTATTATTCTTAATTTTTTTTTTTGGAAAAGGTCAGGTTTACGTGAATAAGTCTTCTTGGTTATGTGTCATGCTTGAAAACTCTCTTTGTTATTTCTTTGTTAAGCATGATATTTAAGCCCTATCCTATATTTTGTTCTTCATCATAAGACCATATTATGTTATATTTTGAATGCTTCTAGTGTTTGAATTGTAAGTTTGTTCTATTCATCTCTGTTATTGCCACTATGTCCCACTACTTCATGGTACACCAGATAAATCAGTAATCTTTTTTTTTATCATTAACCAAACCTTGAATATTTTATATATTTGCTTGCCAGATAGTGTTCTTTAGGTTTTCTACTGTTTTGTTTAGATTATTGTTTGTCATGTATTGTATTAAGTTTATTTGAGAATTGATAAGTGTATAGGTATTGTCTAAGTCATAAGTATTTATATATTTTATTGGAAGAATATTACCATTGTTTATATGATTTGTTGTGATCAAACTCATTGATAAATAGGTGTAAGTTGGGGTAAATTTAAGTTCAAGATATTTGTTAAAGCATTAAACATTCTATTTATATTTTGATCTAATCTTTTTATGATAAAATGGATGTGTTGTTGTTTACTTGAATGTCTTGTAGATTGTCAGGTGTCTCCTCAATATTTTCTGCTATATAGTTTCAGTTTACTTCAGTATTTTGAAGTTTCTTTACTTATATCATGTATTCTTCATTGTAACTTTCTAAGTTGACAATACATTTGTTCAAGTCTGCTATATCCTTTTTGATTTTTTTGATTTCTTCTCTAATATCTTTATTAACTCTAAGATTTATTTATTGTATTTGTTGATTTTGATTCAAAAGATTGGTTTTCTTTAGTTTGTTGGCCTTGCCTGGTTACTGCTGCATAGGATTCTAGTTTAGTAGTATTGTGCTTTTGTTTGGTTAGATTTCTAATTGCTTCTATTCTTACTGGTTTGTATTTGCTATATAGTTTACTAAAGCAGTTAGCTTGTTCTGATCTGTATTGCTTCCATTGTACATGACACTTCTTTAGTGGGCAGTTTGTTACTAGATGTTCTGCACTATTGCATAGACTATATAGCTTAATTTCAATATGTTTCCATTTTACTATATTTCTTCTAAGTGAAAGTTTTCTCTTGTAGTGGCTTTTCTGGTTTTCTCATTTTCAAAGCTGATTACTGTGAATCTTTTCCTTTTATATGAAAGATATCTTGAAATGTAACATGTTTTGACCTTAGTTTATTCACATATATGTCCAAGGTCAAAGATTGTTGTGTTCGGTGAAAGGTTGATGAGTTTGGCTGCCATGATCTCTTTTTTTTATTTATTCAATATTTTATTGAGCATTGAATGCTCTAATTAAGTCAGCTCTGAGTGGAACACTCTATTTGTTGATGACTATATTTTTGTTTTTCTTATTTGCATAAGTTATTGTAGCAGTCTGTCACATATATTGAGTTGTTATAGTGATATTAATAATCTCACCATATTTGGTAAAGGCTTATTATGCTTCAATAAATTTGTCTTCTAAGGATATATCCTACACAATGATACTGTTTTCCTTTTTTTGTGTCAAAGATGTAATTGCTATGTGTTCAAGATACATATTACTTATATCTAATAAGATTATGTTGCATGCCTTGTTTGCAACTTATTTGTCACAAAAAATAGCTATGATATATTCATTCTTATTTTTTCCTTCACTAAAGATTGATATAAGGTCCACAAGAGAGTCTAGGCTCTTAGTAAGAAAGGTGACTTTTTGACTTGTTGTTTTGCTGGGTATTGCACTTGCTTTAATTTCTATTTTATCCCTTTCTTTTTCAAATCTAGTTCTTTCATCAAAAAGGGATCTGGATCTGGGCCTGCTAAAATTGTTAATTTTTTATTTTGCATTTTTTCTTCTGATTTGCTATTCTTTTTTAAGGTTTTAATATATTTGAGTGATATTTTTGCTAGTTTTTTCCTCCATGTCCATTTTTATGTTTGAGCCGATAGTTTATACTCTGGTTTTATTTTTTCCTAGCTGTATTACTAGGTCTTCTTTTGGGTTTTCTATAGTGGACATGCTTCCTCTGCTAGTTGATGTTGTCAATATTTCTTCTTTTACTTGCTTGCTCCAAGTGAAGTTGTCAATTGTTGTTCTCCTAGATTCTGTGTTGCTTGGGTCTTTAGAGATGATTGTTATTTGTTATTAGGATTGGTTATGTATTTTTCTGATCTATTTTCTTCTTGCAAAATTATTTTTTTTTTGTTTTTGTTGGTGTCTGGGTTTGATTTTTTTGTATGTATTTCTTGTATTATCTTTTGTTAAAATATTTTTATTATAGCTGGTTACCCCAAACTGTATTGTTTTCTTGATTCCCTTTGAAAATTTATCTCTTTCATTCATTTTCTTTCTTTTTTTCCAAAATTATCAAAAAAGAAAATTTTTAAGAAAAAAAGAATCTGTGGAAAAGAGTTTTTTTTTTTATTGTAAACCCCAGGTTCTTATATAACCTTTTAATTATGTTATATAAATTCAGATATTTTTTAATTGCTATGTCTAATAAAAAAAATTATATCAATAATCATTTTTTATTATCCAAAAAACTATATATCTTAATAATTTTTTTACTTTGTAATAATAGAAGAGCTACAAAAATAATAAGAATATTTATCAATTATAATATTATTATATAATATTTAAAAAAATATATTCTCCATTCTAGAAAAAAATAATAACTCATAATCTTTTACTTTTCAGTATTACTGCCTAACTAGAATAAAAAAATAACTTTCTTTGCATATTTTTCCTAATCAAAATAATAAAAAGTTGAAAATTTAATTTGAATAAATAACCATCTTTTTATCATCTAAGAAATTTAATATTTGTTCTAATACTTTTATGATTTCTTTATTTTAGTTGCATTTTATTTAGAAAAATAAAGAATTTTATTTCAATAATTTTTTTTTCTTTATTAATAATATCAGTAAAATATGTAAGTATGATTAATAAAAACATATTTATATCTTGCTATCAATATGTTTTATATTAATCAATTAGATATCAAATAATGTTGTGCTATTAAAAATTTAAGGCCAAGCTGAAATAAAAAAATTTCTCAAAAAAATTATAAAAAATAGTAGACACTTGAAAGAACAAAAAAAAAGTATATATGAAAATAAAAAAATATGTCTATTTTTACTTAAAAAACTTTTCTCAATATTACTTTGAACTCTAAAAGGTAGTACTTTATAAGTTGATCCTTTTACTTTCTAAAACCTTCTAATCTTTAGTAGAGTAAGTATATACTTGAGTCTATTTAGATTATTATAAGCTCAAGTTTTTATTTAAAGGAGTTTGCAAACAAATAGAATAAAATAGTAATGACTCTTGAAGATAAGCTTCAAGTTGTTTTAAAAAAATATAAAAGCTTTATTAATCAAGAAATATTAAAAACTTTTTGTAAATATCTTTTTTATGTATAATTAGAGAATCAATAAAAAAAGTTTTTTTTATGATTATATATTTTTATATAATTATTTTTATATATTAAAATATATATAATAAAGGTTAATATAATATTACAAATAGTAAAAAAATTCATTTTACCAATTCTTTGATCACATATAAAAAAGATGTTTGCAAGAAGTTTTTATACTTTTTGCTAATAAAGTTTTAATACTTTTATTAAAACAACTTGAAATATAACTTCAAAAGTTGCTTCTATACTTTTTCTCTTGTTTACAAATTTTTTCACTCAAAAACTTGACTTCTAGTAATCAAGAAATATCAAGTAATACTTTTGATACCAGTAACAAGAAAGTTTCCAAAAGAAGAAGAATTAATTGTGAAGTATTATATGGTCTTTTTAATCTTTGAAACAACAGGTTTATAAAGATTTATTATAGTAAAAGAACTTATTTTCTTTCTTTTTAATTATCTGTATCTTCAAGCTTTCATGGTCATAGTTTTTTGAGGAATTTTGCCTATCTCAGTTTGACCTTAAATTTTGAATAGCACAAATTCTTATCAAATATAATTGACTGATATGAAACATATTAGTTTCTTGAATATAAACAAGCTCCTATTAATTATACTTATATATTTAAATGATATTATTGATAATTGAAAAGAAAAGTCAATAAAAAAGTTACTCTCCAACTGAGCAAGTTCTCAAGAAAGACAGTTGTGATACCAAAAGGCAAGAAAAAGATATAAAACATTGTATCACTATCTCTTAATCCAGTTTCTTAGGTAGTAATAAGGCTTTTTTTTAGAAATAAAGCTAAGATTTCCAAGCTTTTATTCTAGTTAGGCAAAGTTTTTACAGAGATTTCTTTATCTTAATCAAGATAACTTTACTGTAATATAGCACTGATACTGATTTTGCAATAAGTGAATTTATATATTAATAAAAAAATAAGTTTCTCAAATATTCTTTTTGAAGTCTCAATATTCAAAAATAGCTAAGTTTCTCAGATAATCTAAAGTATAAATAATATTTCAATCAGGCAGATCCCTTTTAAAAGGAGGCTGTTTACTTGAATAAAAACCTTTTGGAGTGCTGTAAATTGGTTTTTTTTTTCTTCTTCCTCAGTTTTAAAAAACTACATATAGTACTATTAATATTGCTGTATTTATAATTATTTAATTTGATATTATATAATTTATATTAGTTAAAATTATTCAAAAATTTATTATATTTTATTTTTAAGAAAAGATAATACAAAAAAAAAAAAAAAAATTAAAAAATTTAAAAAAAAAAGAACTATAAAGTTATAAAAAATCAAAAAGAAAATTTAAAGAATTATAAAATTTTTAAAAAATAAGTAAAATATAAAAATATAAAAAAGTTTATTTTTATTATTTTATTTACTTTAGATATTTAACTATTAAAAAATTTTTAATATATATTTAATATAAATATAACTAACATTTATTGATTACTTGAAATTAAGTTTTTTGATTAAAAAAAATTATAAATAAGAAAAAAAAATAGCAATAACATTTTTTTTAACAGCAGAAAAGTCATACCTTATAATTTTTATTTAATTAATATCTTCTTATATACAAATTTAATAAATAAAAAACTAATGCTCAGTTTCTTTTGAATTCTATGACTTGTTATAGTTTATACAAGAGTAAATATTAGTATATTATGACTCTACTAATATTAATATTTATAGAAAATAATAATTTATAACAAATATATTCTATAAAATATTCTTTATTCTATAGTTATTCAATTTTATATAAAGTTAGTTAGATTTGTATAATAGATTTATAATTTCTAATATTGTTTTTTGGTTAGGCTACTTCTTGTCTTTTTTAGTTTAATTATACTTCATTTTCTTAAAAATTCTTTGTAACTTCTTTTATTCTAGTAGCAGCTTGCATTTTAGTTTTCATATTTTTTTTTCTTATCAGAATTATGTTGTAATTAACTTCATTGCTATTTTCATAATTTTTTTATCTTCCACAATTTCTTTTATCACTTTTATCATTTTACAGTTAAATATGAGTTCCTAAAAAGGGAGACAAGGACAAATGTCAAATATCCCTCACTAGAAAAATTCAAAAATTTTTAATTAATAACTATAAAAAAACTATCCACAAATATTCTTCATTATATAAATTATTGATTTATCGTATTTCCTGACTTTTGTTCTTATTAAAGTGAAGAGCTATGAATTTTATCCCTCAAAAAGGAATATAAGTAATCCACAAAATTTTATATATTAAATTTTTTTTTTTTTTTTTTTTTGAACACACAACGTCGCCCATTTTATTGATTATATGCATTACATATACTCTTATTTA
>CAJVPT010005565.1:0-12046 GCA_910592055.1 Acaulospora colombiana | reverse complement strand
GAATCTCTGCTTTAATGAATGTAGTTGGATCTACATTTAAAATTTTTGTGAGAATACTATCAAGTATTGAGTATTTTTTATTTTGATTTCCTTTTTATGTACCATCTGAAAAGACTTATCATCTAATGAGAGTCTTTACTTCCAGGACATATTTGATTCCAACTTTCTTTGAATAGTGATTTTTTATTTATCTGTAGTAGAGAGATAACTTATTATAGATCCCAGGTTCTTATATGACCCAATAGGAACTAGGCCATATTATTTCAATATAATATCTTCCAACAATTATATCTAGTTAAAGAAATTTTACTGATATATATTTTTCATTATCCAAAATATCAGATTTTTCAATAATCCTTTTGCCTTATAATGGTAAGAGAGTTTTGAAAAGTAATAGAATTCTTATCAATTATAATATTCTTTAATAATTTCTGGAAAATATAACCAAAGGGTTAAAACTTAACATAAACTAAAGGTCATTTAGTCTTATTACCTAATTAGGATAAAAATCTTGAACTTTGCCTGATCAAGATAATAGAAAAGAAGACCTCAGCTTGAAAAAATAATAGCTTTTTTATCATCTGGTGACTTGTTACTTGTATCTTATTAATCTTATAGAACTTGATTTATAGGTTAACCCAATTGATAAAATTAATGGAACTAAAGTACTAACCAATTCTTTTATTCACCAATGATATTATTAAAACATGTGATATGACCAATAGGAACTTGTTTATATTTTTGTTACAAACATATTTTGTGTCAATCAATTAGATATCAGGTAATATTGTATTATCAAAAATTCAAGATCAAATTGAAGTAGGCAGAATTCTTCAAGAAAATTATAAAAAACAATAGATACTCTAAGAGAATATAAAATAGTATATAAAAAGGTAAATAATAAGCCTTTTCTGTCAACAAAATCTTTATTTTTATTACTTCTAGCTCTATAAAGTGATACTTCACTTGTCAATCCTTTTACTTTCTAAAATCTTCTTGCCTTTAGTAGAGGAAGTATATACTTAAGTTTTTTCAGATTATTAGAAATCCAAGTTTTTATTTAAAGAAGTTTATAAATAAGTAAGGAAGGCTAATAAAGAAAGCTTCAAGCTGATTTAATAAAAGTATAAAGATTTTATTGACAAAAAAATATAAAAACTTATTGTGAATATCTTTTTTGTATGTAGTTAAAGTATCAACTTCTTTATAAATAATATTGATATTAATAATATAATAAATAAATTTACAGTGTGTTAAAAAAGTCTTTGAACACAGATTTTTATTTATAATTTTGTAACCAATGCATCATATCACATGATTTATAGCTTAAATGAAAGCTTAAAATAATATAAACAAAATAAAAAAAATTAGTATAAAATTTATTTATCCCAATTTTTAATTACAAGCCAACAATACTTCTTTATTGACTTGATTAAATTTACTGTAGTTTTGTTTAATATATTTTTTCATTCCTTGATCATAAATTGATACAATTCTTTATATTTTTAGATTGTCATATAGTATTTATACACCTCTCTTAATAATATATAGATCCACTTTACTTAATTCTTTTTATATACTCTAATAAGCATTAGTATTGCTAAAGAAAGCTTTTTTTTAAATTCATAGCTATTTAAATGATGCAAAATCATTATATGTAAGACATTTACTCTTTTTTCTCTCATTTTATTTGCTAAAGTTCTTGTTAATATAGTCAGATCTTATTTAATAATTTGCTCCAATATATTTGAAGCCTTCAGTAATATTTTTTTAAAATGATCAAAACATTTTTTATAAACTATAGATCTAGTTTTTTTTAATTTATTAATAATATAATAAATGATAGACTTTTGGAGACCTGTTCTATGCTGAATTTCAGTGATATCTTTAATACATTTTTTTCATAAATGTAGTATAAAAATGGCCTGTACAAATTGATTGATGATATTTATATTATCTGTTATAAAAAAATTTTTTAATAGGTAGAATAGATTGTTAATATAAGGCAAATAATAGGTAAAATAATGAAGTTGTAATATACTTAATTTTGAGCTATTCGGATTTAAATTGGATAAGTTGTTAACTTTTAATTTTATTGGTAATTGTACAAAGACTTTCTTAACATACTGTATATATATTGAACCCTTATAGTCTTGTACTAGGAGTCTATCAATCACTATCTTGGATTATTTTCTGTTGAGAATACAGTTTAGCATTCGTTTTTGATTGCTTTTGAGATCCTTACATCAGATTTCAAGGGCATGTTTAATTTGATTTTTGATATAGAGACTTTCCTTTTTTTTACAAATTGTATATAAGGTCAATTCTATTTTAACAATTTGTTTCAGTTATATTTCAACATCATCAGCACTTTGAGAAGGTGATAATTCTTGAATGAATGCATTATCACTTAGGATATGAAGCTTATTGATTGCCATTGAAATCTCTTTCTTAATAGAAGGTTTCCACATTGCTTGGGTTTTTTTTGAATAGATAGTGAATTCTATTAGCTTCTCTATATGTATTAAAGTCATATTTAAAGATGGCACTCTCAATTTTGAATTTTCTTTTGGAGTTAGAATATACTTTTTTTGTTTTTAAAGTCTTAAAGGCTCCTCTAATGATAGTAGATTTTAATAGGTTCCAAGTCTTATCCAGTATTTGTAATATGCTGAAGTTACTTGAGGGCTTTATATATACTTGGCTTTAAGATTAGAGAAAACAGTATCTGTCCAAGTTCTAAATTTTTTTCACTGGATATCCGTAGAGTTAACAATATCTGGAATTTTAATACCTTTAGTTCTTTGTGATTTCTGCTCCTTTTTCTTCAGCAAGTTGTCAATTGTTAAATGAACCATTAGAAGTATATGGTCACTACTGGTTGAAGTTTTCATAGATATATTATAGAAATCCTGTAGATTTTCAAGACTCAGTTTAGCTGTGATTCAGATATAGTTAATTCTGCTATAATCTAATTTGTTCAACTATGTAAAAGTACTATTGCCTTCTTCCTCCCAAAGTCTTTAAACAGCTGTAAAATTTCAGTCCTCTATAAAGTAATAACCCGATTTTAGCTTTTTTGTATCTGATATATATCTTGTTATTAACAGAGAACTGATCTGTTATAGGATTAATTATAGCATTAAAGTCTCCCATAACAATTACTTCAAAGCCTCTTTTTTGTTTTTCATGAATTTTTTTCTGTAAAATTTGTTGTAGATATCTACTTTGTTTTTTATCAGAAGGTAAGTAAACTTGAAAAATTGCAAGTTTACTTTTCACTAATAAGAAGCCAACTCCTATTATATGACCTTCTATCTTATCTATACATGTTAGCTTTCTTTCATATTCCTTTTTGATTAAAAGACCTACTCCAGAGCCTTTAGGTCTGTTATTATTACTATTATGAAAGAACTTATGTGTTTCTTGAAATTTGAAAGCAAATGCATTAGATCTGAATGCAAGTTTTGTTTCACAAATTCCAAGAATATCAATATCCATCTTTTGAATTTTTTTTTCAGAGCCTTTATTGATTAAGAATTGTATTAATACCTCTCATATTGTGTGTTTCTATAGTTATAATATTATTGATAGATAGTTTGATATTGTCATTTTAATAAAGAGTATGGCTTTTTGATATTTTGATAGTACTGAATTTTATTGTTGAAATGAAGTCATCTAAAGAGCTTGTATTATTTGAGAATTTATTGTTATATATGTTATTGTTTATTGCATCTGCCATTGGATTTCTAATTTCCTGAGAAGAGCTGTATTCTTTTTGAAAGTTTAATACTTCTTCAGGAAAGTGTGATTGAACTGGTATGCTTTATAATTGTCAAGTTTCTTGTTTATGTCCTGACCAAGAACATTTTTTGGATTGTTGCTCCATTCTACTAATTCTTGTATTCATTTTTTCCAGATTAGCTAAGATCTGTTACCAAGGAATAGACCCATTGTGTTCAAAGTTTAAGTTGTCTGAACTTCTGAATTCTCGATTAGTTGCTTGATTTCATCTTCTGTTTGAGTTAATGGATTCGTTATTACTATTTGTTAGTCGAACATATCCAGCTTTTTTGGATCTAGATTCTTGTCTTGTTTTGATTATATTTTGACTGATTTGTTCCTGGGTCAAGTATATGATTCATCCATATCATTGTTGAATTCATCAGTTTCTTTTCTGGAGTTAGACTTCTATCTTGATTTTCTATTGCATCTAATATCAGTTTTTCCCATTACTCCATCTATTTGTTCGATATTTGATTGTATTGATTTATTATTTGATTCTGAAATCTTTTTGTAATATGGTCTGTCAGGTGAAAGGTCTTGTTATTTTCTAAAATATTCTTTAGCACTTCATATAAGTTTATGGCCATGCATGAAGATATATTGCTTTAGAGCTTTCACAAGATCTTGTAATAATACAAAATATATAATAGTATAGCCTTGCCTTCTGAGTATAAGTAGATTTCTGGAAGTAAAGTATGTTTTGGCCTTAATATATCTAACTGCTCGAGCTACCAAACTAGTAGTAATATTATGAGTATCATATAATCTTAAAGATTGAGAGTTGCACTACTTGATTATTTGATTAATTTCTTTATTATCTGATTCATGTTGAGTAAAAATAGCTCTAATAGTTTCTTTATTAATATGAATCATCCATTCTTTCTCTAAATTCTTAAACTGTTGATAAGGTATAATGCGAGCTTTTATTCTTCTTTGAGAAGGTGAGTAATTATAAATATAAATATTTGTTGTATTTCCATATTTTAATAAGGTAGTTTTAATTTCTTGACATGAGTGATTTCGATCAATATCAACTAGAGTGACTACTAATGAAGACTTGTTATCTTCAGTTTTTTGTTGAAGAATCTTTTTGTGTATCACATTCTTAGAGTTTATCCATTTTTTCATCTCTAAAGAAATGCCGGTAAAGTTTTTTCCTTCTTTTTTATTGATTTTTTCTAGGCATCACAATGCATCTTCTTCTTCCTTACAGCAGAACGTAGTCCAAGTATTTCCATTAAGAAAGTTCTTCTTAAAGAATTGAAAGTCTTTTGACAGGCTTAGTATATTTTGAAGATATTTAATTCTCTTATTTTCAGATTCTCTTGAAAGCCTAGATGTAAAAATTCACATTTTATATTTGCTATTTTCTTTAATATAAAAGGAATTAATGCTGGAAGGAAATGATTTATTTCTTGTCTCATAGGCAAATTGTTCTATGATATTATCTCCTTTAATTTTTTCTGTAATCCTCTCTATCTTTGTTGGTCTTCTACTTCCTTGTCACCCATTTCTATTTTAGTATTACTGGGAATTTTTATTGATATAGTTGATTGAACATTCATATTATTTCCCAGATCTATATTATAAGAATTGTCATTTATCGTAGATTGGACTGTTAATATTTTATAGGAGATATGTTGTGATTATTTCACCTATTCGATTAGATCAAAATATTTATCTTCTAGATACAGTACTAGAATATCTTTATCTTTTCCTTGTCTTTGATTCCACAGATATAGGATATATTGTTTAAGAATTGTGACTTTAACAAAGGTAGTCTGATCGACATTTAGGATTCAAATAATAATACTATCCAGGATTGAGTATCTGTTTGATTCAGGGGCAGAGACCTGTATAGTTTCAGAAGTAGTAGTTATATTGAAAATAGCTTGTGTTGCCCAAAGTTTTTTATGTTGGTCAAATTTGTTTGATAGTTAGATCAGTGTATCCATAATATGTGCTTTTCTCTTTTTTGTTACTTGCATTATTCTATGTCTTTTCATTGACATGTCTAAATCACATAATGTGAAAAAACTTATTAACTGTTTTGATAGATAATGTAGTCTGAAGTTTACATGTTATCAAAATAAGCTGCTGTTATTTTGCTGTCACAGATCTTATTTGAAGATGATTGAGTTTGTTTATCAAATCTAAAAATAGATATAAGTGAGGGATTGTAAACAAAACATGTTTGTATTGGAGTTTATATTTGTTATATGAGCTTGTTATTGTAAAAACACAGATATAACAGATTTTGCATTATGCATTTTAAATATAATTAGTTGTTGTGTTGTTTTTGAAACTCTATTTTGTTGAGCAAAAGAGACTTAGACATCCTTCTAGGTGTTGTAAACCTTGAACTTAAACTGATTTATCAGCTTGAGTTATGGTTTGCAAGACTTCTCTGGATGTCAATAAAGGTATTATCCTGCACTGACCTGGCTGAAAACTTGTGGAGTTGAGGTTGGGTCTCCAAAAGCTTACTGCAAATCAGTGTTCTTATGTCTTTCTTTCTTCTATAAAGAAAGAAACTTTATATAGGAAAAATAGATTTTTTTTAAATCTCCTTGATATTTATTGCTGATTGGTTGTATGTAGTATAAAGCTTGTTTAAGAGCAAAGGTTTTTATATATAAAAGTATTTTCTTGTGTGTGTAAAGCTGGCTTTTCTTGTTTATCAATAAAATTACCAAAAAAGAAAATTTTTAAGAAAACTGGGGATCAGCGGAAAAAGTTTTATTTGTTTTTTTAAATCTGCAATTATATTATTATGGTATGTCTTTATTGAAATATTAAAAATATCTACAATATTATATGAACTATTTATATAATAATCAACTTATCTTTGTATATTATTAATTAAAGAACTATAATATTTAAAAAATATAAGGAGTCTATTAAGCTAATTCAAACCAAACAAAATAAAGTTTAAACTAAATACTATATGTCATATTTCAAAAATAATATTACACTTCTCTAATAGATTGGTTATAACTTCTATTTATCAAGATCATCACATATAGTTTGTTATTATAGATTATCTCAAAAAATAATGAATTGTTGAATTATATATTGAAAAAAAGAAAAAAAAAATCAATTCATAGTCATTCAAAAGATTTTTATTTAAGTAAACAGCTTCTTTTTAAAGAGAATCTGCTTGATTGAAATATTATCTAAACTTTAAACTATTTTAGAAACTTAGTTATTATTGAGTATGAAGATTTCAAGAAAAATATTTGAAAAACTTATCTTTCTACTAATTTATGGATTTACTTATCATATCATTAATACTAGCATCATATTACAATAGAGTTAGCCAGATTGAAACAAAGAAATCTCTGTAAAAACTTTGCTTGACTAGTATAAAAACTTGAAGACCTTAACTTTCTTCTGAAAAAGTCTTCTTACTATCTAAAAAACTTGATTAAAAAATAGAAATATCATGTTTTATATTCTTTATTTATCTTTTGATATTAAAACTGTCTTTTTTAAAAACTTGCTTAGTTAAAGAGTATCTTTTTTATAAACTTTTCTTTTCCATCATCAATAATTTTTTTTTTTTTAATCTGCAATCATGTCATAATGGCTTGGCTTTATTGAAAAATTGAAATGAATTTACAATATTTGTCAGACTTTCACAAAGTGACTAACTCATCTTTATACAAAAGTACTTCAAGTCAGATTTTGGGAACAATATTTTGCTCCCCTAATAAATTAGTAATAATCTTTATCTACCAGGATCATTGCCAACAGTTTGTCACTGTTGATTGTCCAAAAACCAATGAATTGCTAAGTTAAAAAAGTGAAAGGGGAAAAACGATTAGGGAAAAGAGACAATTTAAGATCTACAAAAAAATCCAAAAATAAAAACAATCCCTTTTTCAAAAGGGATCTACCTGATTGGGATAATCTTCTTGCTTTATTTGAATCTCAAAAGAAATCTTCTTTTTCATCACCTGTGGCATTAGATGAATCAATTCAACTGATCTTTCATTTAAGTAAACACTAGATTAGAATATCTCAAGGAAAGTATTTAGATCTCAGTTTTTTTTCCATTAAAGTTTTGTCACCATATGAGGAACTTAGATAAGAAGTTTGTAATTTACATTATCTATTACTTAGTCTTTTGGTATTATGGAAGTTTTTATTAAGAGATTTGAGCTTTTTGAAAACAAACATTTTTGAAACCTTCTTTTTAATCACCAATAATGTCATCAGAACACATGGATGTGACCAATAAAAGCTTGTTTATATTCCAAAAACTAATATGTTTTGTGTCAGCCAATCACATTTGGTATAAATTTGTGCTACCTAAAATTCAGGGTTAAACTGAGATAGGCAAAATTCTCCAGAAAACCATAAAAGTGATAGCTCTAAGAGGCCAACAAGTGATTGGAAAGGGAAAAATAAGCTCTTCTATCATTTAAACCTCTATATACCTCACACTTCAAAAATTAGATAGATCTTCAAGTACTCCACAGTCAGTTCTTCTTCCTTTGGGAACTTTCTTGCCATTGGTATCAAAGGTATTACTTGACTTTTCTTGATCACTAGAAGTCAAGTTTTTGAGTTAAAAGGTTTGTAAACAAGAGAGAAAAGGATAGAAGCAACTCTTGAAGTCATATTTCAAGTTATTTTAAAGACTGTATTAAGACTTTATTAGTAAAGAAGTATAAAAACTTCTTGTGAACATTTTTTTTGTATATGATCAGAGAATCAGCAAAAAAACTTCTTTTTCAATTATCAATAATATTATTAGCATATGTGAGTGTAATCAATAGAAGCTTGTTTATATTTCAAAAACTAATATTTTTTATATCAGCAATCTCTTTTGATAAGAATTTGTGCTACTTAAAATTCAGGATCAAACTATAATAAGCAAAATTTCTTAAAAAAACTGTAAAAATGAAAGCTTTAAGAGGAATAGGACAGTTCAAAAGAGAAAATATAAATCTTTTAACTATAATAAAATATCTATAAACTTCTTATTTCAAAGATTAAAAAATCTTCAAGTACTTTACAGTTAGTTTTTTTTTTTGAAAACTTTTTTATCCTTTATATCAAAGGTATTACTTGACTTTTCTTAATTACTAAAAGTTAAGTTTTTGAGTAAAAAGGTTTATAAATAAAAGAGAAAGTGTAGAAGTGACTTTGGAATTATACTTCAAGTTGTTTTAATAAAAGTATTAAAACTTTATTAGCAAAAAAAGTATAAAAACTTTTTGTGAACATTTTTTTTATATGTAGTTAGAGAATCAGTGAAAAGAGTTTTAATAAATAAAAAAACAATATAATATATTAATATTTTTTTTTTATTACAAATGTGTATTAAATATGAAACTTTTATTAAACAAATATTTAATGTTATTATATTAACAATTTTTGAGTTATACAAATTAATTATAATCTATTGTGACATGAACTAATAAGCAAACTTACATCTAATAGGTATGTCTATAAGACTGATATAACATATTAATATTCTTATAAATAATTTTATTTTTTTATTATATACTTTAATATACAGTATATTATATTTAAATATAAAATAAATTAATTAACTTACAGAATCAAAGTTATAGTAGTAGTATAAAATTTTAACTCTTATAGGCAATTCTAGGAATGTTTTATTAGTAATTATTTCTTGTACTTGCATTAAGCCATAACTTGAAAGTTTAATAAAATAAGATTGAATTGCTGTTTCAAAAAAATATTGTTTATATATTTAAAATTTCATGTGAATTGCTTTTGTTTTGAAAAAATTATTTATATTTATATCAAGTAAATAAAATTTTAAAAAGTTTTGTTTATATTATATTAATATTAAAAATTTTCTTTTTATTTTTCAAAGACATTGTCAGTTGAAAGTATATTGCCTGTTTCTCATCTACTTTCAGTGTCTCTATGTTATAAAATTCTAACCACTTCAATCCATGGAATAATTTATTGTCAGAAAAAATAACTTGAAACAATCTAATTCATGTACTGGAAAAGAAGATTTATTGATTCTCTTAAATTTCTCCTGATACATATGCTTAGGTGAGACATGTCATTTCAAAAGAAAAATTCTAAATAAAGTAGTTGTATTTGAAAGGTGTGTCAGTATATAATGAGAAAGTGAAAGTATCAAAACCCTCCAAAAAAATACTGTCCCAGGTGTTAATATATCTGTTGGAAAGGAGAAGAAGGAAGAGGTCTTTGTTGATTGTCCAATGAATCATATTTCAACAGTTCTCTTTTCAAGATACCTCTGATATAGAAGATTTGCTTATTCTATATCCACCTATATACAAACCAAGTAACTTATGGTGGATCCCAGATTCGTATGAAGCTGAGAAAATGCATTCAGACACATGAGATAATCAATGGAAGCTTGTTTACTTCTTTTACTAGTATGAGCTCTATTTGTTCAATTATAGTGGGAGAAACTTTATACTATTCAAAAATTCAGAATACACTAAGATAGACATAATTCCTCAGAAAAAATTGAGAATGAGTACTATGAAAAGCTAAAAGATGACAAAAAAGTGGGAAAGTTGTTTCTCATCATTAATACACTTCTGAATTGTTTCTCTACAGTATTCGATAACAGCACATTAGTTCTTTTTTCTTTCAGAACTTTTTTGCCCTTAGTAAGAAAGGTGTTGCTTAACTTTCTGGTTATTAATAGTCGAGTTTTTGTTGAAGAGAAGTATTAATAAGAAGGAAAGGAAGTAGTAATGACTCTTGAAGTTTTTTCAAATTGATTTAAAGAAAGTGTTAAAACTTTATTAATATAGAAATATAGAAACTTCTTGTAAATATTTTTTTTGTATATGGTTAGAGGATTAGCTGAAAAAGTTTTTTTGAATATATAAATAATATATCTTAACATACTGTATATATATATATTCTTAAAACTTTAATTTAATTTATTTTTTTCATAAATAAATCTTTACAATATTATTTTCAAAATATATATATATATAATAACAAACTATATTATATTTGTAAAATAATAAAATTACTTTTGCAAATAAAATATATTTCAAAATAGATATAAATATGTTATCAATTTATTATATTTTTAAAAAATTAAACTTTAAAATTAATAATTTAAGAAAACTAGATAAAAGTTATTTTAACAAATTTACTTTACATATATTAAAAACAATTGTCCAATATTAACTCTTTCCATTGATTCTCTGATTATATACAAAAAAGATATTCACAAAAAGTTATATACTTTTTTGTAATAAAGTTTTTATACATTCAAAAATCAACTTGAAGCTTGTCTTCACTTATTTCTTCTACTCTTTCTTACTTGTTTATAAACTCTTTTGAATAAAAACTTGAGTTTCTAATAGTCTGAAAAAACTCAAGTACATACTTCCTCTACTAAGGGCAAAAAGATTCTAGGAAGTAAAAAGATTGACAAGTAGAGTATTACCTTATAGAGCTGAAAACAGCAAAAAATAGAGTTTCTGTTAGCAGAAGAAAGCTTATTATTTACCTTCTCACATATTGTCTAATACCTTCTTAAAGTATCTACTATTTTTCATGGTTTTCTTAAGAGATTTTGCTTATTTCAATTTAACTCTAAATTTCTGATAGTATAATGTTACCTAGCATCGGATTGATTGATATAAAACATATTAGTAACTGAATGTAAACTAGCTCTTACTAGTTATCTCACATGTTTTGATGACATTATTAGTAATTGAAAAGGTTGATTGATATTCCATATTCACACCACTCTTCCAATTGGATTAATTTATTGCTATGGACTAACCTAGCAAGTCTATCCCTAATCTGTAGCACTTTGCATAACTCAAATGACTAACAAATACTCACAACAGATACAAAGAAGAGAAAGTCTTCTGTAAAGAATATTTAGAAAAGGTAGAAATGTGTTGATTGACTTGGTCAAGGGTAAGTGTCTCTTTATTCACATTCTGTTTTCTTTTTATATTATTATCTCTTATCTCTATTTATAATAAGGGCTGTTTTTCTTAACACATTTAACACTACCTTTTAAGCTTATACTGGAAAGCTATTTATATTTTTCTAACTAACAATGGACTATCTACTTTATAATTGGTTATGCTACTTTAAACTTTGTTAAACTTTCTATACTTTGTTAGATATACTAGTTCCCTTATCAGTACTCAAGCCTTAATTTATAGTTTCTTATCTTGCAATACTCAATCTTTTATATTAGACTTTCAAATTTTTGAATTATAGATTGTTATGAATAAATCATATCATCTATATGACC
>CAJVPT010005564.1:0-12046 GCA_910592055.1 Acaulospora colombiana | reverse complement strand
GAAAGAGAGTGAAAACAAGAACCTTATAGAAATTGTAAGAAATGGGATTAGATATGGGATGAAGTGGTTGGGGTTTTAATCCTTGTCAGAACATCATATAGTGATACACAGTAGTGATCTGCAAGCGATGATGTTAGAAGTTGAAAGGGTTTTCACTTGAACTACTAATGAAGTGATAAATTACTCCCGAAGTTGCACTTGGAGTCCTAGATAAATATAAGACTTTGACGAGTAAATTAGTTAGAGATTTAACTTTAGCATTACATATATAATGTACAGCTTACAATTGTTTAATAAAGCATACATAACTAGCCTGACAGAAAGTCATATTAAAAAAATATATATATATAATAAACTTATTAATAATTATTAAATAAACTTTAATAAATAATTTTTTAGATTCAAAAAAAAATATTTTGAAAAATTTTTTTATATTTACAAAATTTTTAATCAAATTATAATTAATCAAAAATTTCTAAAAACAAGTGTTCTATACTATATATTTTTTATTTGATTAATAATAATTTCAGTAAAAACTCTTTCTTATTATCTTTAAATTAATAAAAAAAATAAATAATTAAAAGATTTTAATGATTTCAATAATATAAAACAAATTTAAAATTATATAATAATTTAACTATTAATAATAAGCAAAAAAAAAAAATTATATTAAAAATTATATACTGTATCAAAATAATTTTATAAAAATATTAAAAAGAAATTTGAAAACTCATAAAATTATAATTTTTTATTTACAGTATATAGATTATTAGTCAATTATAATCAATCAACTCTTTTTGTTAATTCTCTAACCACACACAAAAAAGATGTTTACAAGAAGTTTCTACATTTCTATGTTAATAAAGTTTTAATATTTTTTTTAAATCAACTTGAAAAATTTTAAAGGTTATCTCTACTTCCCTTCTTTTTTGTTAATACTTCTCTTCAAATAAAAACTTGATTTCTAGTGGCCAAAAAGTCAAGCAATACCTTTCCTATTAATAATAAGAAAGTTTTGAAAGGAAAAAAAACTAATGTGCTATTATTTCACACTGTAGAGAAACAGTACAGAGTACTTTGAATTAATGAGAGAAAATGTTTCCACTCTCTTATTATCTGTAATACTCTAATAGTACTTGTTCATAATTTTTTTTAAAAAATTTTGCTATCTCAGTTTAATCCTAAATTTTAAGTAGCACAAAGTTTCTTATAATATAATTAGACAAATAGATCTCACATTAGTAAAAGAAGTAAACAAACTCCTATTGGTTACTTCATATATCTAAATACATTTTCTTAGCTCTATAAGAACATGGAATCTACTATAAGTTATATGGTCTTATGTGCAGGTAGATATAGAACAAGCAAATCTTTTATATTAGAAATATTTTAAAAAGAGAACTGTTAAAATAGAATTCATTAAATAGTTAACATAGACTCCTCCCTTCTCCTTTTCTTCAACAGATATACCGATATCTAAAACGATATCTTTTTGAAAGATTTTAATACTTACACTCTCTTACTATATATCAATACATACTTTCAAATATAATTACTTCTTTTTTAAAAAAAATTTTTTTTAGCACTAGTAGAGTTAAAGTTCTATATGAGGAATCTTCAACATTGATAGTGCTGGGTACTGCAGATAAATCTATGACATATTAACTCCCTTTTAAGGAATAGTAATAAACTGTTCAGTAAACTCAGGCCCTAGGAAATGTTATAGTATTTACAAGTTTAAGTTGTTTTTTTACTTCCTATATAGTTTTAATATAGTAAAAAGATATATTTATACTAGATGGTCATGTAGTTATCCTATTTTGATTGGGTAAGACATAAATAGTTAGCTTTTTATATTATTCAGAAATCTATAAATTTTTAGATAATATGAATAATTATTTATCCCAATTATTTTTTAGATCCTATTTTTATTATAATGAAATAGTTACCCTAGTATAAAAATAAATTAATATTAAAAAAATTAGTTATAAAAAAATAATATCAAAATAAAAGCAATAAGGATTTAAATAAAAGAAACAAAAATAAATTACTAATTATTGATTAGATAAAACTCTTTTTATTGATCTCTAGTTTTCTTAAAATTTTCTTTTTTTGATAATTTTATTAGAAAACAAGAAAAGCCAGCTTCACATATATAAGAAAACACTTTTATATATAAAAACCTTTGCTCTCAAGCAAACTTTATAATATACAACTAATTAGTAACAAATATTAAGAAAATTTAAATAAAATCCATCTTTTCTATATAAATTTCTTTCTTTACAAAGAAAAGAAAAATACAAGAATATTGATTCATAGTAAGTTTTTTGAGATTCAACCTCAACCCCACAAGCTCTCAGCCAGGCCAGTGCAGGATAACACCTTTCTTAATATCAAGAGAAGTTTTGTATACAATAACTCAAGTTGATAAATCAGTTTAAGTTCAAGGTTTACAACATCTAGAAGGATGTCCAAGCCTTTTTTGCTCAACAGGATAGAGTTTCAAAACAACATAACAACTGATTACATCTAAAATACATAATATGAAATCTTTCATGTCTGTGATTTCACAACAATAAGCTTATATGATAAATATAAACTCCAAAATAAATATGCTTTATTTACAATCCTTCACGTTATATCTATTTTTAGATTTAATAAACAAAGTTGATCATCTTTAAATAAAATCTATAATAGCAAAACAACAGTAGTTTATTTTGATGATATATAAACTTTAGACTACATTATCTACCAAAACAGTCAATAAGTTTTTTTATATCATGTAATTTAGATATGTCAATGAAAAGACATAAGATAATGCAAGTTACAAAAAAGAAAAAAGCATATATCATGAATACACTGATTTAACTATCAAACAAATTTGACCAACATAAAAAACTTTGGGCAACACAAGCTATTTTCAATATAGTTGCTACTCCAGAAACTATACAGAACTCTGCCCCTGAACCAAACAGATACTCAATCCTGAATAGTATTATTGCTCGAATCTTAAATGTTAATTAGACTACCTTTGTCAAAGTCACAATTTTTAAGCAACATATCCTATATCTGTAGACTCAAAGATAAGAGAAAGATAAAGATCTTTTAGCACCCTATCTAATAGATAAATATTTTGATTTATTAAATAGGAGAAACAATTACAACACATCTTCTATAAAAAATTAACAGCCTAATCTATAATAAATGACAATTCTTATAATACAGACCTGGGAAATAATATGGATATTTAATCAATTATAATGATAAAAATTCTCAGTAATACTGAAATAGAAATAAGTAATAAGGAAGTAGAAAACCAAATAGATATAGAGAAGATTATAGAAAAGATTAAAGATAATAAAATCAAAAACAGTTTGACTATGAGATAAGAAATAGACCATCACCTTCCAGTATTAATCTCTTTCATATTAAAGAAAATAGTAAATACAAAATAGGAATTCTTAGATCTAGGCTTCCAGAAGAATCTGAAAATAAGAGGATAAAATACCTTCAAAATACACTAAGCCTGTCAAAAAACTTTCAACCCTTTAAGAAAAACTTTCTCAATCAAAATGCTTGAACTACTTTCTATTATAAGGAAAAAGAAGATGTATTGCGCTGCCTAGAAAAATCAATAAAAAAAGAAGAAGAAAACTTTACCCTCATTCTTTTGAAGATGGAAAAATGAATGAATGCCAAGAATGTGATACACAAAAAGATTCTCCAACAAAAGACTGAATAAGACAAGTCTTTATTAGTAGTCACTTTAGTTGATATTGATTGAAATAACTTACATCAAGAGATTAAAGCTGCCTTATTAAAATATAGAAATATAATAAATATTCATATTTATAATCACTTACATTCTCAAAGAAGAACAAAAATCCACATTATACCTTATCAACAGTTCAAGAATTTAAAGAAAGAATAGATAATTCATATTAATAAAGAAACTATTAGAGCTATCTTCACTCAATATGAACCAGATAATGAAAAAATTAATCAAATCATCAAGCAGTGCAACTCTCAATCTCTAAGATTATATGATATCCATAACACTACTACTAGTTTAATGATCCAAGCAGTTAGACATATTAAGGCTAAAATATGCTTTACTTCTAGAAACCCATTTACACTCAGAAGACGAGACTACATTATTATATGTTTCATATCATCACAAGATTTAAAAAAAGCTCTAAAGTAACATATCTTCATGTATGATCATAAACTTACTTGAAGTACTAAAGAATATTTTAGAAAAGAATACGATTTTTTATCTGACAGACAATATTACAAGAAGATTTCAAATTAAATAATGAATCAATACAATTAGATACTGAACAGATAGATGGAGGAATAGGGAGAACTGATATTAAATGAAATAGAAAATCAAGATGAAAGTCTAACTCAAGAAAAGAAACTGATGAATTCAACAATAATATGGATAAATCATACAATTAGACCAGAAGCAAACCAGTTACATATATAATCAAAACAAGACAAGAACCTAGATCCAAAAGAGCTGGATATATTCAACTAACAGGTAGTAATAATGAACCATTAACTCAAACAGGAGATGGAATCAGGTGACTAATTGAGAATTCAGAAGTTTAGACAGCTCAAACTTTAAAAACAATAAGTCTACTCCTTGACAACAGATCTTAGCTAATCTAGAAAAAATGAATACAAGAGTTAGTAAAATGGAGCAACAATCCAAAAAATGTTCTTGGCTAGGATGCAAATGAGGAACCTGATGATTATAAAGTACACCAGTTCAACTATAATTTCCTGAAGAAGAACTGGACTTCCAAAAGAAATACAGTTCTTCTCAGGAAATAATAAACCCAATGGCAGGTGTAACAAATAATAATATACTTAACAATAAATTCTCAAATAATATAAGCTCTTTAAATAACTTTATTTCAACAATAAAATCCAATTCTATTAAAATATCAAAAAGCCATATCCTTTACCAAAATAATGATATCAAACCATCTATTAATAATATTATAACTATAGAAATGTACAATGTAAAAAGTATTAATACAATTTTTGATCAACAAAGGTTCTGAAAAAAAATCCAAGAGATGGATATTGATATTCTTAAAATTTGCGAAACAAAACTTATATTTGGATCTGATACATTTGCTTTCAAATTTCAAGAAACACATAAGTTCTTTCATAGCAGTAATGATAGTAGATCTAGAGGCTCTGAAGTAGACTTTTTAATTAAAAAGGAATATGAAAAAATATTAGCATGTATGAACAAGATAGAGGGCCATATAATAGTAGTTAGCTTCCTGTTAGTGAAGAGTAAACTTGCAATTTTTCAAGTTTACTTACCTTCTGACAAAAAAGAAAGTAGATATCTACAACAAATCTTACAGAAGAAAATTCATGAAAAACAGAAAAAAGGCATTAAAGTAATTATTATGAGAGACTTTAATACTATAATTGATTCTACAATAGATTAATCTCCTATTAATAACAAGATATATATCAGATACAAGAGAGTTGAAATCAGATTATTTAATTTCTTAGAGGACTGAAATTTTACAGATGTTTAAAGGATTTGAAATAAAAAAGGCAACAATACTTTTATATGGTCGAACAAATTAGTTTATAGTAGAATTGACTATATCTGGGTCACAGCTAGACTAAGCCTTGCAAACTTACAGGATTTCTATAATATATCAATGAAAACTTCAATCAGCAATAACCATACACTTCTAATAATTCATTTAACAACTGACAACTTGCTTAAAAAAAAGAAGCAGGAACCATAAAAAACTAAAGATATTAAAATTCTAGATACTATCAACTCTATGGATATCCAATAAAAAAAGTTTAGAACCTAAACAGATACTGCTTTCTTCAATATTAAAGATCAAATATATATAGAGCCCTCAAGTAACTTCAATATATTATAAATATTGGATAAGACCTGGTATCTATTAGAATCTACTATTATTAGAGGAGCCTTTAAGATATTAAAGACAAAAAGATTATATTCTAACTTCAAAAGAAGATCCAAAATTGAGAGCACTTTCCCTAGACATAACTTTAATACATATAGAGAAACTAATAGAATTTACTATCTATTCAAGAAAGCTCAAGCAATGTGGAAACTATTTATTAAAAAAGAGATTTCAACAATGATTAATAGATTTCATATCTTAAGTAATAATGCATTTACTCAAGACTTATCACTTCCTCAAAATACTGTTAATGTTGAAATACAGCTGAAACAAATTATCAAAATAGAATTGATCTTACATACAATTTATAAAAAAAAAGAAAGTTTCTATATCAAAAATCAAATCAAACAAACCCTTGAAATTAGATATAAGGATCTCAAAAGCAATCAAAAACAAATACTGAACTACATTATTAACAGAAAATAATCCAAAATAGTGATTGATAGACTCCTAATACAAGACTGCAAGAGTTCAATATATATAGCTATAAACTTATAAACTATTAATTAGCAAGTCAAGACCTATTACTAAAAAGCCTTCAAGAAAAGAAAATTCAATTAAAAAGATCTAGATCTCATTTGAAAGCAGAATATCAACCCAAAGAATGGATTAAATCAGAATGGTACCTCTCTCTAAAAGAAGAAATTTCAATAGAAGAACTTGATAAAACACTAAGAAGCCTTTTCAACAAAAAGATATCTGGCCCCTCACAGATCAATTATAAAATGCTAAAGAATTTAGGTCCAAAAGGAAAAACAATATTAATACAACTTTTTAATATAATTCTTAAAAATGGCCAAATACTCAAAAATGAAAAAACAATAACATATATTTAATATCCAAGCCTAAATCATGATACTGTGAACTTGGAAATACTAACCAATTGTGTTACTAGAAAAAGCAAGACTTTGCTTTATCAAAATAATGAATAAATGCTTGGCAACTATCTTTGCAAAGTATGATATCTTGTAAAAATCAAACTTTGCCAGTCTACAGGGAGAGAGTATTGCTGAACCCATCCAACTTTTGAACAGTATACTGTATGTGAAGAGGCTAGAGAAAAAAGAAAAGAATTATGGATACTTTTTCAAGACATAGCAAAAACCTATAATACAATTAGTTTTGAAATATTAGAAAAAGAAAATCAAAAATTCAAATTCTATTAGTAACAAGACAACTGCTTATCAATCTTTTTAAGAACAGAGAATGTCATACTATTATTTTTACTGGACTTTCTGATTCATTTATAGCAGGGGATGTATTGATCAAGGGAAAACAATATTTTCATTACTTTGACGAATTTTTTATAACTTCTTGCTCTGCAAAATTCAAAATAAGTAGAATTATGAATATATTATGGAAGAAGAGTGGATACCTGACTTTCAGATATCAGAAGTTAAAAAGAAACTATCTATAGACAAGCAGTTATTGTATACTATATATGGATGACACAATCTGGATAGCTAAATCTAAGCAAGACATGGAGAATATTTTGGAAGAGGCCAGAAAATTCTATATAGCAAATGATTTACAGATTAATAGTAAGATGTCAATTTTACTCACAATTAATTAAAATAAGCTAAAAACTGGGATAGTTCATGCTAGTACTGACAAAACAGAAGTCAAGGAAATAAGCAAAGATGATCAGGCACAATTCTTAGAAGTTTGGTTTGGAAGAAAATATAATAGCAAGAATACAATTAACTTGTCAAAACTGAGATTTGATCTGTAAATCTAGCAATTAGTAAAAAAACTATAACTGAGAAATATGCCAGATATATTATCAATAGGGTTCTGATTCCTTGGATAAAATATCATATACAATACACATATATTGAAAAAAAATATGTAATGAGCTTACAGCAATATATAAAAAAACTTTTAAGAACAAAGCCCTCATCTGTAGTATAATATCAAATAATCATATTCATAATAAGAATATATTAGGTCTCAAAAATGTATGGGAAATCCAACTTGAAATAATATAATCTCTCTTTTCTGTCAGCTGAACAATCCTAAAAATCCAGGAATAACAATGATTATCCATCTCAAACAGAATCAGTTGAAATATTAAGAGCCTAAAAATATCTTAAAATATTCAATAGAAGCTGCTTTCTCTGAAAAGATAAACTTTGCTGTTACTACTTTAACTCTTGCCAATAAACTTCAAATTCATATCAAAGTTGGAGATAGAAAGATCTTTTTTAAGTCAAGAGTGTTTTATTTTCTATTAAATCAATTCTTAAGGAGTGCGATTCTAAAAAGACTATAGTATCCATTAAGAAATATAATATAATGTTCTTGGATTAATTAATTAACTCAACTACAGAAACAATTAAAGAATGGGAAGCAGTCCAAATATTTTTTGAAAATAGAAAAGGTCATATTTCTAGATAGTATAAACAAGTTGTTTCTCAAGTCACAGAAAAATAGGATTTGCACAGAAGCTCACTCAGAAATTTAGAATGGTACAATTATAAAATTCAAATAGAACAATTATCAAATACACTGGACAAAAGAAAGACTTACTAGAGAATTACTACCAAACTATCTAAAATATAATAGGAAAAGCAAGAAAGCTCAAGGAAATATGATCTTCACCCTATATCAGCTCAGTTATAATCATATTAATAATTCAACCCTATGTTATCCAGATCTATTCAAGCTGATAACAATAGTTTTATCTTTAAAAACATATTTCCTGCCTCAACTTAACAAGTCTAAAAGTATATGAATAAGAAAATTACTAATGCTTTCTAGCAACCCAATAGATTGGATATCTAATAACTCAAAACAATATAGACCTGACACTTGGAATATAGCAACAATATGTAAAGAAGTAGTGATAGAAAACTGACATATTTTATTAATAGAGTAAACCATTTGTTCAAAAAAATATATTAGAGAACTTACTGATACTTTTAGATTTAATCAAAACAATGGATATAAAAACTTTACTTGCTATATAGGTAGGTCCTTTAAGAAAGAAACAAGAAATATTGAAACAGAGTACCAGATAGATCTCACTTGAATTCAGACTCAAGACAATACTATTATTAATCAATTATTAGCAGGAGGACTGCTATGGCCTTTAGCAGCAAGAGCAGAAACACTAGCAATATTGATAGTACTCTTCACTCTATCTCAAGATGCTAATGTCACAAATTACAAATTATCTATTAGAATATGGAATACTATACAATTACAATTACTGATATCATTTAGAAAAAGGATCAAAATAGCTAATTGGCTACTTTGAATAAAAATAAGAAATCTAGTTAAAGAAAAAAACCTTGCCTTAATACTAGAAAAAGTCCATGCACATAAAGAATATTATTTTAACAATATAACAGATATACTAGCAAAATTAGTTAGAAAAAAAAAATCCAATAAAATGGCAGTATATATTAGAAATAGGTACAGTTTTCTTTATAGCTATATGGAAAGGCCTGACCATTGACATCAGTATTTGAGAGTTTATTAAAGGATAGAATTATAGAAAGATCAGCCTTGACTGGAGTAATTAAAGACAGATTTAAAATAGATGAAGTAAAGAGAAAACCAAGATAAATTGAATAGTTTTTTGAAGCCAATTTAATATATATCATATATTGTATATATCTTTCAAGAATAACAAGAACAAAAGTTTTTTGGTAAATCTTACTCACAACAAACTTCTAATATTACAGATACTCAAAAAGTAAAAATCAAAAGTTTATAAATCAACCATTTGTATTAGGTATGAAACCTATAAAGAAATAATTGATTATCTGCTCTTGTATTTAACAATAAGCTTTAAAAGATTAAACATCAGGAAAGAAGCAAGTAGGAAGTTGGTTTCATATATAACTGATCAAGTAAAGGTTAAGAATAAAGATTAAGAAGCTATATATCAAGTAGTTTATACATGGCTCAATGAGATATAGCAATAAGAACAGAGTCTTTTTAAAATAATATGTGGATATACTGTATATATAAAAATAAAATAAAAGATATTGAAGACTTCCTCAAACTACACTATAAGATAAAGCCACTTATCACAAAAAAAGCTATAGAAAGACTGTGTCAACAAATGTAAAAGAATTTTAAGAAAAAGATCTGAAACAAATGCTATAAAGTAATAATTGAATAGAAAAAGACTTTGGATATTGATAGAAGATCTAAATAATACTGAGTTTTGAAGAACAAGTTTGAAAATACAAAAAATTCAAAAGAAGAGAATAGCCCTCCATTAGACAAGATATTATATGAAGAACAATCCAAAGGTATAAACCTCAAAAAGCTTATTGAAAGATGGATAGTGAAAGAGGGAAAGTGATAGGTATTTGATTTGCCATTTAGAATTTTGAGGAATTTACAGTAATGACCTATAAGCAATAAACTTGATAGCTAAAGGATAATCCAAGTTATTAAGAGAGCAAATATCATCTTCTAGGTTGCATCTAGAGAAGTTAAACTTCTAAGATGGGTGAGTTATCATATGAAAATCTTTTAATTTGTATTATATTTTTAAAATACACAATAAATATAAGCTATGTCAGCCTGATGGTGGATTAAAAAAAAAATAAAAAAAAATAAACAAAAAATAAAGCAAACTTTAGATTAAAATAAATGATTATCTATTATTAATTAAAGTAAAACTCATAATATTAATTATAATATTAATAATTTTTGTTAATTCTCTGATCACATATAAAAAAGATATTCATAAAAAGTTTTTATATTTCCTTATTAATAAAGTTTTAATACTTTTCCTAAAACAATTTAAAGTATAATTTTAAAAGTTATCTTTATTTTTTTCTTATTGGTTACAAACCTTTTTACTCAAAAACTTGACTTTTATTGATCAAGAAAAGACAAGTAATGCCTTTAATAACAATAGTAAAAAAGTTTTCAAAGAAAAAAAACTAACCATAAAGTATCTACAAGAAATTTATAAAGATTTGTTATAGTTAAAAGACTTATTTTCTTTTTTTTTTAATTGTTTTAATCCTTTTAGTGCTTCCATTTTTATGGTTTTCTAAAGAATTTTATCTTTCTCAATTTAATTTTAAATTTTAAATAACAGAAATTCTTATTAAAAGTAATTGATTAATATAAAATACATTGGTTTTTGAAAAATAATTAAGCTTTTATTGATCACACTCATATGTTCTAATAAAATCATTGATAATTAAAAAGTATGTTCTAAAAAAGTTCACTTTTAGAAGCCAAAGTTTCTTAATAAAGATATTCATAATATTCAAAGATTAAAAGATAATTAATATAAATTGCAAACTTTATTTCTTACTTAAATTCCTTATATTATAATATAGGCAAAAGCTGAGGTTTAAATGCTTTTCTTGAGATATCCCAATATGATGTCATAATATTTATTTAAATAAAGGACCAGTTAAATAATCTATTTGATACTACAAATAATAATAGGTTCCTAAAAGTCTGACATTATATTCCATAATTGAAAGTGAATTATATTTCCTCAAGACTTTAGATTATGTAATATAATTTTATAATTGAAAGTTAAATTTTTATAACTAAAAGTCAATTTAATAATTGAAAGTCAATTTTTTATAATTAAAAGTCAATTTTATAATTAAAAGTCAATTTTATAATTAAAAATCAATTTTTTATAACCAAAAGTCAGAAAAAAGTTGTATATTAGATAATATATTATATTAGAGTTTGTATTATTTATAATTTATTATTTTTTTTTTTAAACCCTCTGTCAGGCTAGTTATGTGTGCTTTATTAAACAATTATAAGCTGTATATATAATATGAATAGCTAAAGCTAAAACTTTAACTAGTTCACTCATCTCCATAATTACTCTAAGTGCAACTTTGGGAGTAATTTTTCGCTCCATTAAAAGTTCAAGTGAAGATCCTTCCAACTTTTAATATCATTGCCTGCAGGTTACTGCTGCAGATCACTCTTTGCAGTTCTGATAGAACTCAAAACCCAACAATTTTATTCTGAATCTAACCCCTTTCGATAAGATATCTGTGAGACCTTGATCTTCTAATCTTCCTTCTTCTATTAATGGAGCACCTCTTCTTTCTGGTGATGCA